>JARDYJ010000005.1:47500-62500 GCA_029215755.1 Spea hammondii | reverse complement strand
GCAAGTGAAAATCACGTCACATGACCCCACAGCAGGGTCTCTTGTCCGCCGGTGTGCTCTCCTCGGCCGGAGCGATGAGTTTCAGTAGTGGAGGTTCCCCGCTGGCTGTCGTGTAATAAACAGAGCCGGGGGACGTGGGTTCTGCCGAGTCCTGCGCCTGTTGGCGGCTTTCGGTTGCTGGCGGCGGCGGCGCGTTTCTCTGGAGCTTGGCTGCCGCTCTCTGCCGCTTGAGCTCTGCCAGCGTATGGTGGGAGCGTTCGTTGCTCAGATCTGCAGACGTCTCCGCCTGGGTGGCCAACTGGTAGGAGACGCTCCTGTCCAGGCGCTTAGAGAAAGTGTGTCTGGGGCCGGAGCCCGCACTCCCGTTCCGCTGAGACGACAACGGCGGGGGAGCAGAGTCCTCGCCGGGGGCAACTCCGCCGGGGGCAACTCCGCCGGGGCGTCCCTCTTCTTCAGACGGCACAGCATTTGGGGGCTCCGACTTTCGCTCAATTTTCTGCTGTAAAAAATATAATCACGACATCAGATGCCAATCACCTGCCCATTTCGTGCCACATAAACCCCAGGTAATCCCGGCTGCACCCCGTATCTAATTTACTGGTGAAACGCGTTGGCGGCATTAATCACGGCTGCACCCCGTATGTAATTTACTGGTGAAACGCGTTGGCGGCAGTATTCGCGGCTGCTCCCGTATGTAATTTACTGGTGAAACGCGTTGGCGGCAGTATTCGCGGCTGCTCCCGTATGTAATTTACTGGTGAAACGCGTTGGCGGCAGTATTCGCGGCTGCCCCTGTATGTAATTTACTGGTGAAACGCGTTGGTGGCATTATTCGCGGCTGCCCCGTATGTAATTTACTGGTGAAACGCGTTGGTGGCATTATTCGCGGCTGCCCCTGTATGTAATTTACTGGTGAAACGCGTTGGCGGCATTATTCGCGGCTGCCCCCGTATGTAATTTACTGGTGAAACGCGTTGGCGGCAGTAATCGCGGCTGCCCCCGTATGTAATTTACTGGTGAAACGCGTTGGCGGCAGTAATCGCGGCTGCTCCCGTATGTAATTTACTGGTGAAACGCGTTGGCGGCATTATTCGCGGCTGCCCCTGTATGTAATTTACTGGTGAAACGCGTTGGCGGCATTATTCGCGGCTGCCCCTGTATGTAATTTACTGGTGAAACGCGTTGGCGGCAGTAATCGCGGCTGTATTGAACTCACTTGCTGGAGCTCCGCGTTGGTAGCTTTATCTTCGTCCTCGTCCTGCAGCTCGGCCTCGCTGTCCCGGGCTCCTCTCTGTTGCCACACGATGGCCTCTTTCTGATGCTCCCTCCGGTACATGTTGGTGCGCTCGGTGACGCTCACCCTGCGCACGACCTTCCTGTGAGGAGAGGGGGGACTCGGTCACGCGGAGCCGCAGGCATGCTGATGCCCCTCATGCTGATGCCCCTCATGCTGATGCCCCTCATGCTGATGCCCCTCATGCTGATGCCCCTCATGCTGATGCCCCTCATGCTGATGCCCCTCATGCAGGGAATTGGTGCTCAGGTCAAATCAGCAAGGGGGGGGGGGATACACGAAGAGGTCTTAACACCATAGAAACGAGCCGGATGGCCCACTTTGCATGCTATGGATCCAGCATGATGAATAATAAAAAGGAGTTAACATGGGGGGTAGAAAGGGTACCCTTATAGGGGGCAGTTAGCTAATGGCATACACAACACAAACATGGATGTGGCCGAGGTCATACTTTTTTCTCCCCAACATTCATTCAGTAAGACGCTTTCAAGACCTCAGAAGTCTCTCCTTCACACGTAACCTTTCCTGACACTCATATTATGGTCACCACTAGAGGGCAGTTGTAGCAAGTGTTCATACCCCAAAAGCACACGATACAAGCGACGTGTCCTGTGTGCTCGGTACCCCGGGGCAATATACCGTCTCTGTATATATCACCGGCACAGAGACTGGTATTATATACCGCGCAGTATCGCCCCGTAACGTACCCCCGGCTGCAGTACCTGGGGCAATATACTGTCTCTGTATATATCACCGGCACACAGACTGGTATTATATACCGCGCAGTATCGCCCCGTAACGTACCCCCGGCTGCAGTACCTGGGGCAATATACTGTCTCTGTATATATCACCGGCACAGAGACTGGTATTATATAGCGCGCAGTATCGCCCCGTAACTTACCCCCGGCTGCAGTACCCGGGGCAATATACTGTCTCTGTATATATCACCGGCACACAGACTGGTATTATATAGCGCGCAGTATCGCCCCGTAACTTACCCCCGGCTGCAGTACCCGGGGCAATATACTGTCTCTGTATATATCACCGGCACAGAGACTGGTATTATATACCGCGCAGTATCGCCCCGTAACGTACCCCCGGCTGCCGGCGCTGGAAGTCCGTCGCTGCAGGGCCGTCTTGTGCTTGTCCTGGGATTTTTTGATAGCGTCGTGTTTGTGTTTCAGCTCCAGGAGTTTTGCTCGAACCTCTTCATCCCCGGAAACATCTGCAAGAGAAACACCACAAAGGAGCTGAGTCTGTGCCCTGGGTGTGTAAAGGCTGCTGTATATTCCTATATGTGCTGTCAGGGAGGGGGGTATCTGCTGTATATTCCTATATGTGCTGTCAGGGAGGGGGGTATCTGCTGTATATTATATGTGCTGTCAGGGAGGGGGGTATCTGCTGTATATTATATGTGCTGTCAGGGAGGGGGGTATCTGCTGTATATTATATGTGCTGTCAGGGAGGGGGGTATCTGCTGTATATTATATGTGCTGTCAGGGAGGGGGGTATCTGCTGTACGTCATTACATGAGCTGACGGGGGGGACGGGGTATCTGCTGTACATTATATATATGTTATCCGTACCAACTGGTGTTTCATCCAGCTGAGACTTGGCATTTAGGTCGGCTCCATGCGCCACCAGGAGCTCCACCATGTGAATCTGGAAGGAGAAGAACTCAGACTCAGCATTTGTTGCTACAGAGAATCACAAAGTTACCTCCAAGCCCTAGATGCTTCGGGGGTATCGGGTAGAAAGAAATGATCCCAGGTGAGGGTCCCGGGGTCGCTCAGGTGAGGGTCCCGGGGTAAAGAACAGTTCCGTGGAGAGACTCACCTGACCCCAGCAGGCGGCAGCGTGGAGCGGCTCCCATCCATCATGGTCCCTGGCATTGACTGCAGCTTTATGTCCCAGCAACAGCTCGGCCGCCTCCAGGTATCCATTCGCACACGCGATGTGCAGCTGCAACAGAGCAGCACGTTAGCCACGTATGAACCAATCACAAAGCAGCATCTTCAATTCCAGAGCAAGCGTTTAACAGAATGAAGAAGAGACCTCTGAGCTTTTGTAACTTTACATATTTTCCTTTGTTTAGTGAAGTCTCACCGCGCGGATCCGGTCAGCTTAAAGGGTTTTCTCCCTAAAGCACGTTCATGCGGCAATAACCTCCGTTACCACCAGGTGGCGCCATCACAGTGTATTTACACAGATTCCTGCTTTACATACTTGCCCCTCGGCCGGTCTGTTCGGCGGGGGTAATTTCACTGTCCCCTCTATAAATAAATGTAATGGGGTGCGGACCGCGGTGCTTAGATTCTGTGCCCGAGGTTTGATGGCACATTCAGGTCCGCAGTTCTCTGCCCGCCTGTGGAGCACTCTTTAGGTTTAAACGCCATCGATCTACCATTATATGTTAGGCTTTGGGGGCCCCACAGGCCGGGTCCCTCCAGTTTGGGGAGAGAATAAAAGGGAGCTGCATGGCAGAGAAGAGCAAGCCAAGGGCAACATGTGCATAGTGTAGGGCAGGAGGGGCCCCAGAGGCAGCCAATGAGTGGGCAGAATCAGGCGAGAGGATCCAGAGACAGCCAATGAGTGGGCAGAATCAGGCGAGAGGATCCAGAGACAGCCAATGAGTGGGCAGAATCAGAAGAGAGGATCCAGAGGCAGCCAATGAGTGGGCAGTATCAGAAGAGAGGATCCAGAGGCAGCCAATGAGTGGGCAGAATCAGACTAGGGGCTAATAGACGCACGGTACTGTATGCGGGATGAACCGCGAGACATGTTACTGGCCTAGGGAGGAGGCACATCCATCTCACGCTCACTCACCAAACTAGTACCATGCGAGTCCTGTGCGTTGACCTCTGACCCCATCTGCACCAGGTGCTTGATATCCTCTATCATGCGCAGCTCTGTGGCTGCCCGAGATTCCTCAATCTTCTCCTGTGTGATTCCTGTGTGTTGGGAGACAAAAACATAAACCGGGGACAGAAAGAAGAGTGGACGGGAAGACACAAACGAGACAGAGCGAGAGACGTCGCCTTCCGGTACCGGATACACTCACCTTGCTCCGCCATGGCGGTTTCTATGTGATCCAGCGTGACGTCGTCCTCACAGAGGTCGTAGGGCATGTTCCCGTCAGAGTTGACGGCCAGGAGGTTGGCATTGCTACGAAGAAGCGGAGGCACCAAATCAGAGCTGGGGTCATCGGGAAGGCCTATGGGCTGGGGGTAGAAGGGGTCCCTATAACCGGGGACACTTATAATCGCTCGCTACACCCAGGTTACCCCAGCCGGGGGTTTCCTGGCGGGGGTGGCGTGCGGCTCTTACTGTTTAATGAGCAGTTCCACCAGCTGCAGATGCCCACACGTGGCCGCGGCATGGAGAGGCGTCCACAGCTCGCTGTCACGCGCGTTCACATCGGCTCCGGCATCAAGCAGCAACCCGACGATCTCTTCGAAGTCATCGATGCAGCACTGAGGGGAGGAAACAGACACACGGATACAGAAAACACACGCAGGGTCCCGCGCATGGACAGCTGCCCCCCCCCATCTTCGCAGCCGGGGATTCTGGGTAATACCCCCCCCCCATACCCCATAATCAGCCGGCATACAGAGCTCCCTGCAGTACCCCGAGTGGATACTCGCTGCGGCTGGGGGGGTAAATCAGGGCTTTATATATTATATATATAGGATTATTACACCTCCCCCCCCGGCGGAGCTCACCTGGTGCAGCGCTGTCAGGCCGTCCTCGTTGTATAAATCAGGACTAAATCCACTCTGCAGTAAGCGGCGCACTGAGAACAGGAGAAGAGGGGTTAAAGCCCACAGTAATACCCACATTTACCCCGTCGCTTAACCCCTTACATCACCGATTCTGTTACAGCAGGAAGCAGTTATTAACACAGCAGAAAAACCAGAAACAGCAAAAACCGGGTGTCTGCGCATCAGGAGGGGGTCCGTGCCCCGGGGTCTGCGCATTAGGAGGGGGTCCGTGCCCCGGGGTCTGCGCATTAGGAGGGGGTCCGTGTATTAGGAAGGGTAACCGCCTGAGGTCTCTCAGTAACACCTGCGGGGCGTGCCGTGAGACGCGGAGGACTCGCCAGCAGCGCAGGTATGTCATTAGCATGCAGATTGCGTGTGGAAACTCCTCGCAGTGACACTAAGGGCCAGTTTAACGCCTTTGGGTTTCAGCACAGAGAAGGCCCAAAGCCTGCCGTAAAGTGAGCGCGTGGCAGCGCAGCAGGACGCGTCTCGGCTCCGATGGGCTGGGACCGGCGCCGTCTGTTTGGTAAATACGGTTCCTGCCAGCACCTTTAACCCTCGAATGCTCAGCAGCGACAGCACAGAGCGAGAGGCTCGATCCTTGGTCACTCGGCTCTGACCCGCCGGGCTCGGCTCCGGGGCACTCGGCTCCCAAGCCCACCCCACGTGCAGCAAGATAAAGCCTTGCAGGAACATTAACCAAACATACCCAAGTAGATCATTAAGGCAGCGCGAGGGTTAACGAGGGCAAACAGCAGGAAGTACCATACCGGTTACTCATATACGCCTGCCAGGAACACACCTTCTAGAACAGTCCCTCGTCTTATTCCCGACATCCGAGCCGACAGCCAATAAACCGCACGAAACAGGAGAACCCTCTAACGCTTCTGCTGGGAGGCCGTTCCACTTATCCACCACCCTCTCAGTAACGTTAAACTTCCTTCCATCCCAGCCTCTGATCCTCTAGTGTTAGATTCCGGACTCTCACTTTAGGAGCTGCTATAGAAACAAGATCCGGCCCTCGCTGTGTGGCGTCCCGCCACGGCTTTACAATTACAGGCCTCGCCGGACACCACAATCTATTTTAGACAGCCGGCCGGGGCCGCCTGTCTGCTGTGTGGCTACAAACCACCGGCCGCCGGCTCGGATTTGGTAACAGGAACAGAGGAAGCCTGAGGTGGCTCCAGTACCCGTGGTACAGATAACAGGACTCAGTGGCTCTCTGAACAACACGCTCATAAAACATGCCTGTGATATACACGCAGACCGAGGGGCCACGTCCGCTAAATCATTAGCCATTGCTACAGGAAACGGCCATCTGGTACGTTATTAGTTCATACAGGACATCACAGTCCAAGATTAGAGAGGCTGAGATGGAATGGGAGGAAGTTTTTCTTTACTAAGAGGGTGGTAGATAAGTGGAACAGCCTCCCGGCAGAAGTGGTAGAGAGTAAAACAGTGAGGGTATTAAACATGCATGGGATAGACATACAGCAAACATGTTAAAGAAACTCCAGCCCTACAATTTCCTGCCCTGAGCCGGTGGGGGGGCTCAGGGTATAATGAGAGGCAGCCTATCAGAAGCCTGGGCACGTAGGGGGGCCACATGGAAGTCCCGGGCAGCCAGCATAATGCATTATCTCGAAATTGAGGGGGCGCCGAGCGGTTGCTCATGAAGTTTTCAGGAACCGCTCGGCGCCCCTCAGTCTTTTAGCTCTGTCACCGTGCCGTCGTTTCATGCTGAGGGCCGGAATATGACATCATATACCGCAGCAGTGAAGCAACGCGCACAACGCGGCAGAGCAGGGAGACAGCCGCCTCGCGCAGGACTTCTGGAAGGTTAAGTGAACTACAAAGAGAGGAGAGGGGGTAGATAGTGAGAAGGAGGGAGAGGGGTAGATTTGTGGGAATGAATATGTGTAAATGATTTGTGTGAATGAGCGAGAGAATAAATGATTGTGTGAATGAATTATGTGAATTAGTGAGTGACTGTAGAAGTGTTTGTGTATCATAGATGTATAATTGATTTGTGGAAAGGCAACGATGGCAGGCTGTTTATGGGACAAAGTTGACTCAGGCTGGGCTGTTTGGAGACGCTTGGCACCATCTGAGCCAAATACGTTTATCTCGGTCTCATCGGACCGCAGCACGTGGTCCCAGTAATCCGTGTCCTCAGTCTGCTTGTCTTCAGCAAACTGTGGGCTTTCTTGTGCATCATCTTTAGAAGAGGCTTCCTTCTGGGATGACAGCCATGCAGACCAATGTGAGGCGGTGTGCGGCGTATGGTCTGAGCGCCGACAGGCCGACCCCCCCCGACCTCTGCAGCAATGCCGGCAGCACTCGTACGTCTACTTCCCAAACACAACCTCTGGGTATGACGCTGAGCGCGTGCACTCAACCTCTTTGGCTGACCAAGACGAGGCCTGCTCTGAGTGGGACCTGTCCTGGGAAACCGCTGGATGGTTTTGCCCGCCGTGCTGCAGCTCAGTTTCGGGGTCTTGGCGATCTTCTTACAGCCGCGGCCATCTTTATGTAGAGCAACGATTCTTTTTTCAGATCCTGAGAGCGTTCTTTGCCATGAGGGGCCATGTTGGACTCCCAGTAACCGGAATGAGACAGCGTGAGAGCGATAACACCAAATTTAACACACCTGAGACCTTGTAACACCAACGAGTCACATGACACCGGGGAGGGGGAATGGCTGATTGGGCCCAATTTGGACATTTCCACATAGAGGTGTACTCACTTTTGTTGCCGAGGTGTTAGACATCACTGGCTGTGTGTTGGGTTATATTGAGGGGTTAATGGCCGTGTGTTGGGTTATATTGAGGGGTTAATGGCCGTGTGTTGGGGTATATTGAGGGGTTAATGGCCGTGTGTTGGGGTATATTGAGGGGTTAATGGCCGTGTGTTGGGGTATATTGAGGGGTTAATGGCCGTGTGTTGGGGTATATTGAGGGGTTAATGGCCGTGTGTTGGGGTATATTGAGGGGTTAATGGCCGTGTGTTGGGGTAAATTGAGGGGTTAATGGCCGTGTGTTGGGGTATATTGAGGGGTTAATGGCCGTGTGTTGGGGTATATTGAGGGGTTAATGGCCGTGTGTTGGGGTATATTGAAGGGTTAATGGCCGTGTTGTTGGGGTATATTGAGGGGTTAATGGCCGTGTGTTGGGTTATTTGAGGGGTTAATGGCCGTGTGTTGGGGTATATTGAGGGGTTAATGGCCGTGTGTTGGGGTATATTGAGGGGTTAATGGCCGTGTGTTGGGGTATATTGAGGGGTTAATGGCCGTGTGTTGGGGTATATTGAGGGGTTAATGGCCGTGTGTTGGGGTATATTGAGGGGTTAATGGCCGTGTGTTGGGGTATATTGAGGGGTTAATGGCCGTGTGTTGGGGTATATTGAGGGGTTAATGGCCGTGTGTTGGGGTATATTGAGGGGTTAATGGCCGTGTGTTGGGGTATATTGAGGGGTTAATGGCCGTGTGTTGGGGTATATTGAGGGGTTAATGGCCGTGTGTTGGGGTATATTGAGGGGTTAATGGCCGTGTGTTGGGGTAAATTGAGGGGTTAATGGCCGTGTGTTGGGGTATATTGAGGGGTTAATGGCCGTGTGTTGGGGTATATTGAAGGGTTAATGGCCGTGTGTTGGGTTATATTGAGGGGTTAATGGCCGTGTGTTGGGGTATATTGAAGGGTTAATGGCCGTGTGTTGGGGTATATTGAGGGGTTAATGGCCGTGTGTTGGGTTATTTGAGGGGTTAATGGCCGTGTGTTGGGGTATATTGAGGGGTTAATGGCCGTGTGTTGGGGTATATTGAGGGGTTAATGGCCGTGTGTTGGGGTATATTGAGGGGTTAATGGCCGTGTGTTGGGGTATATTGAGGGGTTAATGGCCGTGTGTTGGGGTATATTTGAGGGGTTAGTGGCTGTGTGTTGGGGTATATTTTAGGGGTTAATGGCTGTGTGTTGGGGTATATTGAAGGGTTAATGGCCGTGTGTTGGGGTATATTGAGGGGGTAATGGCCGTGTGTTGGGGTATATTGAGGGGTAATGGCTGTGTGTTGGGGTATATTGAGGGGTTAATGGCCGTGTGTTGGGGTATATTGAGGGGTTAATGGCCGTGTGTTGGGGTATATTGAGGGGTTAATGGCCGTGTGTTGGGGTATATTGGGGGTTAATGGCCGTGTGTTGGGGTATATTGAGGGGTTAATGGCCGTGTGTTGGGGTATATTGAGGGGTTAATGGCTGTGTGTTGGGGTATATTTGAGGGGTTAGTGGCTGTGTGTTGGGGTATATTTTAGGGGTTAATGGCTGTGTGTTGGGGTATATTGAAGGGTTAATGGCCGTGTGTTGGGGTATATTGAGGGGGTAATGGCCGTGTGTTGGGGTATATTGAGGGGTAATGGCTGTGTGTTGGGGTATATTGAGGGGTTAATGGCCGTGTGTTGGGGTATATTGAGGGGTTAATGGCCGTGTGTTGGGGTATATTGGGGGTTAATGGCCGTGTGTTGGGGTATATTGAGGGGTTAATGGCTGTGTGTTGGGGTATATTGAGGGGGTAATGGCTGTGTGTTGGGGTATATTGAGGGGTAATGGCTGTGTGTTGGGGTATATTGAGGGGGTAATGGCTGTGTGTTGGGGTATATTGAGGGGTAATGGCTGTGTGTTGGGGTATATTGAGGGGTAATGGCTGTGTGTTGGGGTATATTGAGGGGGTAATGGCCGTGTGTTGGGGTATATTGAGGGGTAATGGCTGTGTGTTGGGGTATATTGAGGGGTTAATGGCTGTGTGTTGGGGTATATTTGAGGGGGTAATGGCTGTGTGTTGGGGTATATTGGGGGTTAATGGCCGTGTGTTGGGGTATATTGAGGGGGTAATGGCTGTGTGTTGGGGCATATTTGAGGGGTTAATGGCTGTGTGTTGGGGTATATTGAGGGGTTAATGGCTGTGTGTTGGGGTATATTGAGGGGTTAATGGCTGTGTGTTGGGGTATATTGAGGGGTTAATGGCTGTGTGTTGGGGTATATTGAGGGGTAATGGCTGTGTGTTGGGGTATATTGAGGGGTTAATGGCCGTGTGTTGGGTTATATTTGAGGGGGTAATGGCTGTGTGTTGGGGTATATTGAGGGGGTAATGGCTGTGTGTTGGGGTATATTGAGGGGGTAATGGCTGTGTGTTGGGGTATATTGAGAAGTTAATGGCTGTGTGTTGGGGTATATTTGAGGGGTTAATGGCTGTGTGTTGGGTTATGTTTGAGGGGTTAATGGCTGTGTGTTGGGGTATATTGAGGGGTTAATGGCTGTGTGTTGGGGTATATTGAGGGGTTAATGGCTGTGTGTTGGGGTATATTGAGGGGTTAATGGCCGTGTGTTGGGGTATATTGAGGGGTTATTGGCTGTGTTGGGGTATATTGAGGGGTTAATGGCCGTGTGTTGGGGTATATTGAGGGGTAATGGCTGTGTGTTGGGGTATATTGAGGGGTTAATGGCTGTGTGTTGGGGTATATTGAGGGGTTAATGGCTGTGTGTTGGGGTATATTGAGGGGTTAATGGCCGTGTGTTGGGGTATATTGAGGGGTTAATGGCCGTGTGTTGGGGTATATTGAGGGGTTAATGGCTGTGTGTTGGGGTATATTGAGGGGTAATGGCTGTGTGTTGGGGTATATTGAGGGGTTAATGGCTGTGTGTTGGGGTATATTGAGGGGTTAATGGCTGTGTTGGGGTATATTGAGGGGTTAATGGCCGTGTGTTGGGGTATATTGAGGGGTTAATGGCCGTGTGTTGGGGTATATTGAGGGGTTAATGGCTGTGTGTTGGGGTATATTGAGGGGTAATGGCTGTGTGTTGGGTTATATTGAGGGGTTAATGGCTGTGTGTTGGGGTATATTGAGGGGTTAATGGCTGTGTTGGGGTATATTGAGGGGCAGTAAAGTTACTCTGTTATACAGGCTGTGCACTCGCTGCGTTACATTGTAGCAGAGATCATTTCTTCAGTTATCGCATGAGAGATATAATAAATATTTACAGCGATGTGAGGGGTGCGGACTTCTGGGAGGTGCTGCGTATATACACCCTCTGCATACACCGTATATATATATATATATTGTAAGAAATCTAACATATATATATATACACGCCTGTGTGTGTGATCTCATGTGCTTCTTAGCGTGTCCCTGTAAGATGCCTGATATGTGACTGGATTACAGATGGTCCTGTAGTCAGCATTTTACCAATCGTCCGTAAGACGTTGCCATATGCTCCGGCCCCGAGGGCCAAGGCTGCCGCAGGGTGGGCGACCTGCCTCCCGGGTATCTGGAGTGAACCCAACGAGATGCCACACTAACACACAACTGCCCGAGGTCACCACGTATGTGACATACAGATGTAGCCGTGTGTCCCCCGAGACGGTTCCCCGCGGCACAGGAGACGCCCCCGCAGCACAGGCGACGCCCCCGCACCACAGGCGACGCCCCCGCACCCTGCAGCACAGGAGACGCCCCCGCACCTCAGGCGACGCCCCCGCACCTCGCCCCTGCAGCACAGGCGACGCCCCCCGCACCTCGCCCCTGCAGCACAGGCGACGCCCCCCGCACCTCGCCCCCGCAGCACAGGCGACGCCCCCCCCACCTCGCCCCCCTCCACCAATTCCACCGCCGCGCTTCCAGCGTCAGCCTCGCAGACTGAAGACGTAAATCCAATTCATTAGCCAATCAGCGGATTAGACCCCCGGCCTCTCGCCAGCCGGACACTGCCGGGGAGCGGGACCTGCAGCAATGGGGGCAGACACGGGGTTAATGTGACGGATACTTCCGGAACCAATGAATGGACTGGACCGGCCCGTCACCCCGGATAGCACGGCGTCACGCATGGAAACAGGTTTATAGAGGGACTTCGCCCGGCCCGCAGTTAACAGCAGACTGCATTCAAACCCTAAAAAAACTTGGAGGGACTGTGTCTTGAAAAAAGAGCCACTTGGGAGGTATGGAATTAGGCAGTACTGTAACTTCCTGGGGTCACTTCCTACCAGAGGTCACCGGCAGCCGCCGGCTCACACTGTCTCCTGTTAACGGTGCAAATAACTGCCACGAACCGTAACCGGCGGAAACATGCGCGGCCTCCACGCCATCCGACACGCAAACCACGCGCCCTGGCCGGTGACGGGGGGGGAATTACTGTTTGGGAACGCGGTTTGGATTCACGTTAAAGGAAGGATTTTCCCGACACTCCTTGTTGTGTGTAAATAAACCAACACAAGCGGGGGGCACAAGCGGGTAACGGGCGAGCAGCCTCCCGCCGGGGGGGGGGGCACAAGCGGGTAACGGGCGAGCAGCCTCCCGCCGGGGGGGGGGCACAAGCGGGTAACGGGCGAGCAGCCTCCCGCCGGGGGGGGGGCACAAGCGGGTAACGGGCGAGCAGCCTCCCGCCGGGGGGGGGGGCACAAGCGGGTAACGGGCGAGCAGCCTCCCGCCGGGGGGGGGGGCACAAGCGGGTAACGGGCGAGCAGCCTCCCGCCGGGGGGGGGGGGGGGGCACAAGCAGGTAACGGGCGAGCAGCCTCTCCCGCGGGGGGGCACAAGCGGGTAACGGGCGAGCAGCCTCCCACCGGGGGGGGCACAAGCGGGTAACGGGCGAGCAGCCTCCCGCCGGGGGGGGGCACAAGCGGGTAACGGGCGAGCAGCCTCCCGCCGGGGGGGGGGGCACAAGCTGGTAACGGGCGAGCAGCCTCTCCCGCCGGGGGGGCACTGAAGGTACTCGTTACCCTCACATAACGATCCCTACAGGGCAGAACATTCCGAGTCTGGGTCGTTGTGGCTCCCGTGAAGCACAAGGTCCG
This sequence comes from Spea hammondii, assembly GCA_029215755.1. Taxonomy (NCBI): domain Eukaryota; kingdom Metazoa; phylum Chordata; class Amphibia; order Anura; family Pelobatidae; genus Spea; species Spea hammondii. The sequence continues at coordinate 49,610 of JARDYJ010000005.1, read as the reverse complement.
GGGGCCCCAAACGTACGATCAACCAAACATAGCAGGTGATTTCCGGGCTGTGATCCGGTACCGGCCCACAACGGGCGAGGGCAGGAGAAAGAGAGAGCGAGGGTGAGAGAAAGAGAGGGCGAGAGAGAGAGAGGGCGGGCGAGAGAGAGAGAGAGGGCGAGAGAGAGAGAGAGGGCGAGAGAGAGAGAGAGGGCGAGAGAGAGAGAGGGCGAGAGAGAGAGAGGGCGAGAGGGCGAGAGAGAGTCTGTGGACTGGGTCACTAACAGCCAATCAGTCTCGCGCATGCCGGGGGCTCCTTGTCGGTGTCTGGGGGGTTCTCATCACGCAATGTAAGCAGCTGAAAGATTAACAGCCACTTCAGCCCCAGCCGAGGGCATTTACAGCCACTGGATCTGCCCCCGGCAACCAACGGCAGCTGCCTTTCCGGCGACGCTCTGCCATAACACCCAACAGCCTGAAACCAGTGGCGGATCTACCGGGGTTGCGACTGCGACCGGGCCCCGGCGGCAGGGGGGCCCAAGCCAAGGGGCCGCCCGAAATCTTTTTTACATTTTTTTTTAAATAAGGCAGGGGCGTCCAACATGCGGCCCGCGGGCCAAATGCGGCCCGCGTAAGATCGGCAGCCAGGGCAACCGATCTTACACGAGCCGCACCTCAAGCCGTGCTACTTACTTGTGGGAGGGTCTTCTGGACAGCACAGAGGAAGCGGAGTTCACGTGACATCCTACTTCCTCTGTGCTTTAGCAGAGAAGGCAGAGGGAGGCCGCGCCCCCTGCTGAAGTCTGTGAGCGGCATCGAGGGAGCTGCAGTGCAGGTAAGGGGGTGGGGAGGGTGTTTGAATGAGTGTGTGTGATTGAGGGAATGAATCTGTGAATGAATGATTATATGAATAAATGAGTGTGTGTGTGTGATAGCATGGATGTGTAAGTGCTGGAACCTAGGCATGATGGGACTGTGATTGCTGTTAGCAATCACACTCCTATCATGCCAAGTCAGCCAGTACATGCTGAAACCTGGCCAGCTGCCCCCCTTGTGTAGTGATGCTGCCAGCAGTATGGGGTCTGCACTTACAGCCACCCTGTACCAGCATGTACTGGCTGACTTGGCATGATAGGAGTGTGATTGCTAACAGCAATCACAGTCCCATAATGCCTAGGTTCCAGCATTTACTGGATGGATGTGTAAGTGCTGGAACCTAGGCATGATGGGACTATGACTACTGTTAGCAATCACACTCCTATCATGCCAAGTCAGCCAGTACATGCTGAAACCTAGCTAGCTGCCCCCCTTGTGTATTGATGCTGCCAGCAGTATGGGGTCTGCACATCACTTACAGCCACCCTGTACCAGCGTGTATTGGCTGACTTGGCATGATAGGAGTGTGATTGCTAACAGCAATCACAGCGAGCACAGTCCCATCATGCCTAGGTACCAGCATTTACTGGTTGCCTGGGTATGATAGGAGTGTGATTGCTGTTAGCAATCACACTCCTATCATGCCAAGTCATATTGCTAATTTTGTCCAATTGCGTGTTACCTACTTTTATTAAACATGTGAGTTTTTATTATTATTTTTAAAGGTGGGGGTCATTTTCGGTTTTTGGCTAAGTGAACCCTGAATGTTTTGGTCCAGAATTTTCATTTTAGTTCATCCCTAGAATAAATCTAGGGAATCCTGAATTTGTAGTCGCAAAACTTTCAAGGCCCAGAAATCAGTGAGAGGAAGAGTAAAGGTTTTGTGTCATTTACTTTATTTTAATCTGCATATTTTATTAAAGGCCATATTTTTTGTCACAGTGAAAAATGAGTGCGGCCCGCGCACGGATACAATTCTGATGAAGTGGCCCACTGCAGAAAAAACTTGGACACCCCTGGATTATGCCCTTTGTACATGCGCCCCTTTTTCTTTGATTTTTTTACAGATATGATTCAATATGTAAATTGAATTTGTTGAATTAGTTGAAAAATAATTGTTGGGTAAAAATCATGTTTTTTTGGGGGGTGAGAGGGTGGGGGGGGTGAGAGGGTGGGGGGGCCTTTAACAGATTCTCGCACCCGGGCCCTGAGGCGTCTAGTTACGCCCCTGCCTGAAACATAATCGTCCGTTTCC
>JARDYJ010000005.1:0-42500 GCA_029215755.1 Spea hammondii | reverse complement strand
CCTTGAGTGATTTTAAGCCGGGTTCAACCCGGCTTAAAATCACTCAAGGGAGCCGGAGGTCTGTTAATGACCTCCGATACCGCTCCCTTGTGATCTGCGCGGCAACAGCTGTTGTGCGCCGGGGTTTCTTGTCAGATCCCGGCGCACAACACTGAAGCCGCGCCCACCGCTGTCCGTGCCCTCTGACCCGGAAGGAGACAAGAACTGGCGAAGAGGAGGAAAAGAAGCTGAAAGAAGAAAGGAAAGGTAGGAAAGCATTAAATTCGAAAAATTTTTCCCAATATAAGACATACCCCGAAAGTAAGACATAGTGGGGCTTTTAGGGATAAAAAGAAAGTAAGACGCTGTCTTACTTTCGGGGAAACACGGTAGATGGGGGTTGACGCCGGCGTCTTCACCGCGGACCGGCACGTCGCTCCCTCCCGGGATGGTTGAGAAGGACTTTCCTCGCCCGGTGAGACGTGGAGCGTTTTCTCTGAACCTCCTCTCGCTTTATTATTCTTGTGGTAAAAAGTGTCGCCAGCCTGTGGTACAGAAGCCCCCATTGGCGCAAGTCCACAGTCAGGGGTCTGCTAGTCTGTAAAACACTGCGCTATATCAAATCATAATACAGGTTCCAGGGCTGGAGACTATTATTATTATCTTTTATTTATATGGCGCCAACAGTTTACACAGCACTTAATACAATCCATATATTCAAGGGGTCTGACAAGACGAGAACTGACAGACTAAGACAAACCGATACATTCGGTGGAGACTCGGCTCGCAAGCTTACAATCTAGAGGGATGAGCAGACCTGTAACTAGAGGCAGTCCTCGCAGTTACATCAGGTTATGTCCCATGAGAAAGAGATGTGGGCTAAAAGGATGTAAGTTGAGTCTAGTCTGTCACAGAAGTGATGTTAATCAGCTGTCTTAACGGTACGAAGGATCTCGGCGGAGTACACTTCTCTACCCGATCCTGACTCACATCGGATGCTCTTACAGAGCCAGCCCACAATAACCCGGTGTGCGGAGCTAACGTGGGGCAGCGTTCAGTATCCAGAAACCATAATAAGAGACGGCCGTGATGTAACTTGAGATCAGGACTAAAATGCAGGCATGACACGCGTGAACTCACACGTAAACACAAGATAACCCCCCCTTTCCGCACATGTATGTTTTCCTCCGATGGTCCCGATGTTTCAGCCCCCATCCCCCGATCTGCCTCGCAGCCATTCCTGCTTTTGTTCGTCTCCATAATCTCATTGCTTTGGGGTAATTACTAATCTCACCCGCTATAAATAGCCCTCTCTTCACACCGGAGAAATCAAACACCTCCCCCACCCAGCGTTATTAATCTCCCTAACTACACATCCTCTACCTCACCATCCCTCTAACCTGCCCCTAGCCTCTCGCACCATTCCTCTAACCTGCCCCTAGCCCCCTCGCACCATTCCTCTAACCTGCCCCTAGCCCCCTCGCACCATTCCTCCAACCTGCCCCTAGCCCCCTCGCACCATTCCTCTAACCTGCCCCTAGCCTCTCGCACCATTCCTCTAACCTGCCCCTAGCCTCTCGCACCATTCCTCTAACCTGCCCCTAGCCCCCTCGCACCATTCCTCTAACCTGCCCCTAGCCCCCTCGCACCATTCCTCCAACCTGCCCCTAGCCCCATCGCACCATTCCTCTAACCTGCCCCTAGCCCCCTCGCACCATTCCTCTAACCTGCCCCTAGCCCCCTCGCACCATTCCTCTAACCTGCCCCTAGCCCCCTCGCACCATTCCTCTAACCTGCCCCTAGCCTCTCGCACCATTCCTCTAACCTGCCCCTAGCCCCCTCGCACCATTCCTCTAACCTGCCCCTAGCCCCCTCGCACCATTCTTCTAACCTGCCCCTAGACGCCTCGCACCATCCCTCTTACCTGCCCCTAGCCTCTCGCACCATTCCTCTAACCTGCCCCTAGCCCCCTCGCACCATTCCTCTAACCTGCCCCTAGCCCCCTCGCACCATTCCTCTAACCTGCCCCTAGCCCCCTCGCACCATTCCTCTAACCTGCCCCTAGCCTCTCGCACCATTCCTCCAACCTGCCCCTAGCCCCCTCGCACCATTCCTCTAACCTACCCCTAGCCCCCTCGCACCATTCTTCTAACCTGCCCCTAGCCCCCTCGCACCATCCCTCTAACCTACCCCTAGCCCCCTCGCACCATTCTTCTAACCTGCCCCTAGCCCCCTCGCACCATCCCTCTAACCTACCCCTAGCCCCCTCGCACCATTCTTCTAACCTGCCCCTAGCCCCCTCGCACCATCCCTCTAACCTACCCCAGGTTTTGCCCTTATTCCGAGCGAAAAATATTGGGCCGGAACCCGGGGTGCGATCAAACATGACGCCATGGAACATGGGGCTGGTATTCAATTATTTGCGGGCCGGATTTAATTCCCGGTCCGGCTCTGCCTCTAACCTGCCCCGACTTCCCAGCCTCAGCCGCATAATTCCCGGCGCCTGCCGCTCACAACGCCTCCTAAAGCCTCTTACCCGCATTCCTCCCCGTTCATCGCCCGATGACCTCCGCGATTTACCCCCCCCACTCCTCCCCACCTGTGGAATTTTCTGGCAAATTTAATCTTATCTCCAAAACACGAGGTTTTAGTAAATATGCAGACGGCGGCGGCCCCTCTAGTCTGCGAATCCCTGTTTTATTTATTCATTTTTGGGACAGTTTGTGCTTTCTTGGTGAGTTTTCTGTAATATGGTAATAGTGAATAACCGATTGAACTATAGTGAACCCTGGTGCAAAGGGGGTGAGAAGCCCCAGGGTGGGCTGCCACGGGAAGCTCGCCCGCTTCTCCTGCTGTCAGACACTAGTCAGTCGTTGGTCTCGTCTTAGATTCAGGAGCCGTATGTCTATCCCATGCATGATGAATACCCTCACTGTATTACCCTCTACCACTTCTGCTGGGAGGCGGTTCCGATTATCCACCACCCTCTCTACTACACAACACAGCAGGTTTACCCGAGTGGCATCTCCCAAACTGCTACCCAATTCCTACTGATTTCCAGCATCTGTTGGCGGCACGCGGAGGTGCATGGTGGCCGCAGACAGGAGAGGATAGCGGGAATATTCACTGATATACATTGTAATAACATATAATATATAATCGTGATGTTACGCTTCGCAGTAATGGGGCAGCTGCGACTCCTTCACATCGAGCGAGGAGCTCTGACCATGCGCTCGGCTCGGAGGACTTTGTTCCGTCTCCGATTCTTGGACGGATTTGCTCCGTTTCATTTCACTTCTAATTGGCCTCTTGGCCTCGTTTCTGACTCCCGGGAGCCAGGAATCCATCAGATCTCGCTCCAGATCGAGGTGGGACTGAGAGGTCTTTCTCTTTGAGGAGCGCAGATGTTCTGGCGGGGTCTGCCGGGGGGGCTGGTGGGGTATGGGGGGGGTCTGCCGGGGGGGGGCCGGTGGGGTATGGGGGGGGTCTGCCGGGGGGGCTGGCGGGGTCTGCCGGGGGGCTGGTGGGACCAGGGCTACTTTGTATATAAAGGAAAGAAGCGTCCCTTTTTGGGAATACATTCACTGATGATCTCGAACGCCTCGCTGCCAGAGACGTTCAGCCCAGAAGGCAAATAATTCCATAAACGGGGAAGAATCTTCTGAAGAAAGACGAGAAAGGAGAGGAGGAAACAATTTCCTAAGATCCGGGACTGGCGCTCACGGGGGGGCTTCTAATATTAAGGCTCCTTCCGGGGCTCCCTTCATTTAGTAGACGTTGTGGTGACATAAGTATTGTTGTCAATGTTTTTGCCAGTTGACCTCTTCCTGTATCACACGTGGCTTTTGATTTATTAACGAGGGCAAACCTACAGATTTAATACGCCTGTTGAATGAAAAATCTTAGTTCCGTCTCTCTCTGCCCCCGTCCTGCGTGGACGGGGCAATCGGTGCTGTGCTGGGTTACGTTGGACCTTTAGGTTGCAGGTTAGTCTTGGAAAGCGCTGCATTGTATGTTGGGCTGTCACTCATTTATTGTAGGTTACTTTGTTTTTGTCTCTTATTAAATATCTGTTAAAGTAGACGAACCTTTGTGAGATATATTTTTATATTTGGTTTAAACAGCACAGAGACGTGACCTGGAGAATTGGAGCTTCACCCGGAGGGTTCCCTGGGCTCCTTCACTCGGAGGGTTCCCTCGGCTCCTTCACTCGGAGGGTTCCCTGGGCTCCTTCACTCGGAGGGTTCCCTGGGCTCCTTCACCCGGAGGGTTCCCTGGGCTCCTTCACTCGGAGGGTTCCCTGGGCTCCTTCACTCGGAGGGTTCCCTGGGCTCCTTCACCCCGGAGAGTTCCCTGGGCTCCTTCACCCCGGAGAGTTTCCTGGGCTCCTTCACTCGGAGGGTTCCCTGGGCTCCTTCACTCGGAGGGTTCCCTGGGCTCCTTCACTCGGAGGGTTCCCTGGGCTCCTTCACTCGGAGGGTTCCCTGGGCTCCTTCACCCCGGAGAGTTTCCTGGGCTCCTTCACTCGGAGGGTTCCCTGGGCTCCTTCACTCGGAGGGTTCCCTGGGCTCCTTCACCCCGGAGAGTTTCCTGGGCTCCTTCACTCGGAGGGTTCCCTGGGCTCCTTCACTCGGAGGGTTCCCTGGGCTCCTTCACTCGGAGAGTTTCTTGGGCTCCTTCACTCGGAGGGTTCCCTGGGCTCCTTCACTCGGAGAGTTTCTTGGGCTCCTTCACTCGGAGGGTTCCCTGGGCTCCTTCACTCGGAGGGTTCCCTGGGCTCCTTCACTCGGAGGGTTCCCTGGGCTCCTTCACTCGGAGGGTTCCCTGGGCTCCTTCACTCGGAGGGTTCCCTGGGCTCCTTCACCCCAGAGAGTTTCCTGGGCTCCTTCACTCGGAGGGTTCCCTGTGCTCCTTCACCCCGGAGAGTTTCCTGGGCTCCTTCACTCGGAGGGTTCCCTGGGCTCCTTCACTCGGAGGGTTCCCTGGGCTCCTTCACTCGGAGAGTTTCTTGGGCTCCTTCACTCGGAGGGTTCCCTGGGCTCCTTCACTCGGAGAGTTTCTTCGGCTCCTTCACTCGGAGGGTTCCCTGGGCTCCTTCACTCGGAGGGTTCCCTGGGCTCCTTCACTCGGAGGGTTCCCTGGGCTCCTTCACTCGGAGGGTTCCCTGGGCTCCTTCACTCGGAGGGTTCCCTGGGCTCCTGGCGGAGATCTCCATGCCCCCGTGGGGGTCTGGAGACGGCGCTGTCACAGCTTTCTTCTGGCCGAGAACGGGTTTCTTTCCGAGACTCGAGTCCTAATGAATGTTTCATCGCTTTCCTCTCACGTTTCAGGCTCCAGGAGCCGCCATCCCAAACCTTCACGGCGCTCAGCGTTTATTCATCACGCGGTTTATAATGCCCCCGACGCGTCCGTCCAGGATTCATAACCCTCCCAAACAGGTCGAATGGACAGAGAGGGGCAGCTAGAGGCAGGACAGGGAGAGCGGTCATACAGAGACATCCATTTCACATGCGTGCTTGGGGTCATATATGACGGTGATCCGCGGATGGCAGAGCATCTCTGTTTTGGAAGTATGATAGAAAAAAGAGAAAAGGCAGCCTGGTCCCACCAACAGGTCATCCGACATTTCATTCTCCGAAGGACTTCATGGCATAGTTGCAGCTCTCGAGCCCTCAAGAGCCCCTCATTCCTGCCAGGAACTTTGTAAAATACATAAGGCTAGATTGTAAGCTCACGGGCCAGGTTTGTCCTGGTGTGTCCGTATTAATTTGTGTGAATTGCCCCATTTATATTGTACAGCGCTGCAGACATTGTTGGCACTTAATAAATAAAAGATAATAATAAATAACAAGAATGAATTTATTCACTTTTCATGGCAATAAATTGGATGCAGATCTTCTGGGGAGGAGAGAGGGGCATCAGTGGGGGGGAGAGGGGCATCAGGTGGGGCACTTGGGGAGACTAGATTTATAAATACGCCAGGAGAGGGGCAGCTGCTGGAAATGCAAATTACTTTTTCACAGAGAGACGGTGTCCCCTCTAACTCCTCCGGGTGCCACCAACCCCAGCAGGGTGAGAGGAGACCCAGCGGCCCAGCGGCCCCCGGCCTCTAAATGATGTGAGGCCGACCCAGAGACTGAACTGAGAAGCCTGGGTATTAAATCAAACTGACCGCAGGGCAATAATTATCGGGACCTGCCCCACCGCCCTGGGGCCACACCGCCTGAGTATTAAATCAAACTGACCGCAGGGCAATAATTAACGGACTTGCCCCAAATCATTAAAAATATCCCGTTCATCTAGCACCAGCTGCCCCGTCAAAAATACCTGCCATCTGTCCCGGAATCTCCAAACAAATCCTGCCATCTGTGGCTCTTATCTGACAAAGGTCAAAGGCTGAACAGCTCTTGTATTTATAGAGACCCAAAAAACTGCACATACCGGCCCCAACCCCAACCCCCCCCCCCTCCCCCGGCAGCTGAATGGCTCAGGGGCTGTTTGGGGTTTATTGTTAATATTTGTTGCTGGGGTTGTGGAACGCGCATACCATCCAACTGCCACTGTTTAGTCAGATCAGTCCCTCTCCCATATACTTGTGTCCCTCTCTCCTCCTCAATGGCCCTTTTTCCTCTTCTGATGCCCCTCTCTCCTCCACTGATGCCCCTCTCTCCTCCCCTACATGACCCAGCTGTAGTCAGACAAATACCTCAATTACAGATCTGAGCCCCGTGGGGGGGGGGGATATGCCCCTGTGCCCCCTTGCTATTCCATTCCCTCAGATGGGGTTAATTCATTATCACGGCCGGTACCCGGGTGCAAATTGTCTGCAGGAACAGCAATAACTGTAAAAATAAATTGTTTGCCGGGTTCAGCATTTACCCCGAGGGGCAGAATGTCACAGAGCGTGCCCGGTGAGGTGCCGCGCATGGCGTGAATGTGATTAGGTAGCGAGCGCTAATGCAGGGACTGGGGCACAGAATAGAGACATCAGGCGGTAGTTTTCTGCATTTAGCGGGTCTGTCTCTGCCTGGGGCCCCGGGTAACAGCAGGGATTGGGCGCCACCTGCAGGACACGTTGCTAATTGACCGCGTCTGCCGATAGATAGAAGCTGAGCTGCTGTTACATTTATCTGCCGCAAAAACCTGTCCTGTTTAACCAGACAAATCACCAGACCCGCCGCCAGCCTGCGCAGCTTCCAGACACGGGGAGCCAGGACCTGCCCATGGCTTACTGCCCCTGCCACACACACAGCACCCCCTGCCCCGCGCCCAGCACACAGCGCCCCCTGCCCAAGACCCAGCACACAAGGCCCCCTGCCAAACACCCAGAACACAAGGCCCCCTAGCCAACACCCAGCACATAGCGCCCCCTGCCACACACAGCGCCCCCCACCTCACACCCAGCACACAGCGCCCCCTGCCCCACACACCCAGCACCCTGTGAAACCGCGTTTTTTTTTTGATGAGGAGAGAGAGGGGCACCAAGACAGCAACCACTTGGCACCCCTCAATCTCCTTCGTGAGGACTCTAGCTCGGCAGAGCAGCAAAACAGAGGCCTTACGCTCCCACCACGGGACTTCTGCAAGGTAAGTGAACTGCAAAGTGGGGAGAGGGTGTAGATAGTGAGAAGGGAGGGAGAGGGGGTAGCTAAGTGAGAAAAGGGAGGAGAGGTAACTAGTGAGGAAGGGGGTAGTAAGAATATTGACATAAATAAAGAGTGAGAATCAGTGAGAGAATTAATTAATTAATGTGTTGATGCATTGTGTGAATGAATAAGAATGTGAATTAATATCTGGATGAATTGTGTGAATGAGTAAGAGAATGAATTTGTGAGAATGCATTCATGAATATGTGTAAATGATTGTGTGAATGAATTATGTGAATTAAATTGTGAATTAGTGAGTGACTGTAAAAGTGTGTGAATCATAGGTGTATAATTGATTTGTGGAAAGGCAAAGATGGCACAAGCAGGGTGTTTGAGCCTTGGGGACAAAGATGGCACAGGCAGGGTGTTTATGGCACAGAGATGGCACAGGCTGGCCTATTTGGGGACAAAGTTGACTAATGCTGGCCTGTTTAGGGACAAAGATGGCAAGCCCTATGTGTGTTATCTGGGAGCTGGTCAGGATCTATGTGGGCAGTGTGGACGCCAAGGCTGGCTTTGGGGTGCAACCTTGGATTTATGCCTGAAATTTAGGGTTTTATCTTTAATGCTGAGTTTATATGTGAATTCCAGTTGATCTATACCTGCAAAGCGGGGGTTGTGTGTTATTCTGTTGATCCATATCTGCTATGCTGTTTCCATACACTATTTGTGTATACCGGCAAATGCAGGCTTTGTATGTCTTATTCAGGTGACCAATACCTGCAGTGCTGTTTCCATGTGTTGTTTATTTGCTCTATACCTTCAGTGCTGAGTTTACATGTGATTTCCATTTGATCTTTACCTGAAATGCTGGGTTTGTGTGTTCTGTTGATCTATACCTGCAATCAGTGGCGGAACTACCGGGGTCGCACGACTGCGACCGGGCCCTGGAGTTCTGCCAGTCAGGGGGGCCCAAGGGGTGCCAAGCAGTTGCTGAAAACGACCGCTCGGCAACTCTTGGGCCCCCCTGACTGACAGAAATCCAGGATGCCTCTGCTCCCCGCCGCTGCTGCAGCCGTCGCTGCTGCTGCCGCCGTCGCCTGCCTCAGCGCTGCCCAGACTGCAGTGTTGGGAGCGTGAGGCATTTGTCTCAGGTGCTGGCGCTTCACGCTGAGCGCCGGCATATGACGTCATATGCCGGCACTCAGCAGTGAAGCGCCGGCACCCGTGACAAACGCCTCACGCTCCCAACACAGGAGTTGACGGTAAGTGACCTAAAAAGGGGGGGGTAGGGAGGGAGAGGGTAGATCGTGAGAGGGGGGGGTTGGGAGGGAGAGGGTAGATCGTGAGAAGGGGGGGTAGGGAGGGAGAGGGTAGATCGTGAGAAGGGGGGGTAGGGAGGGAGAGGGTAGATCGTGAGAAGGGGGGTAGGGAGGGAGAGGGGAGATCGTGAGAAGGGGGGGTAGGGAGGGAGAGGGGAGATAGTGAGAAAGGGATAGATGGGTTGGGGGGTGGGGCGGGCCCTTAACAGATTCTCGCACCGGGGCCCTGAGGTTTGTAGTTACACCCCTGCCTGCAATGCTATGTTTCCATACATTATTATTGTATACCTGCAAATACAGGATTTATATGTCTGATTCTGTTTATTTGATCTATACCTTCAGTGCTGAGTTCATATGTGAATTTCAATTGATCTATACATGCAAAGCTGGGTTTTTGTGTTAATGTGTTGATCTATACCTGCTATGCTATGTTTCCATACATTATTTATATGATGCATGGAGCGGGGCCCGGGAAATGCTTGCGTAGGGTCCAATGTTTTCAGTATAAAATGTGTTGGCAGCAGGGTCTAATATTAATATATATGTTCAGCAGGGGCTAATATTAATATATATCGGCAGCAGGATCTAATATTTATATATATATAAAATGCATGTATAACGCATATATATATACGTCTGTGTGTGATCTCATGCGCTTCATAGTGTGTCCCTGAATGAAAGAAAGAAATAAGACAGAAATAAACCCATTGGGTCTCCGGGGTAAGTACAGGTCCTGGGGTCTCTGTTGGTGATTTGGGGTTAGGGTGAGTATCGGGTCTCCACAGGACCCCCCACACCCAGTGCAGGGCACATTGCAGGACCCCCACACCCAGTGCAGGGCGCATCGGAGGACCCCCACACCCATTGCAGGGCACATCGCAGGACCCCCACACCCAGTGCAGGGCACATTAACCCACTTAAGGGTAGTTTGCTCCTGCCGTCCCTGGCATGTGAAGAGTTAACCCATTTAATGACAGGTTGCCCCTCTCCTGTTTCTGCCCCGGGCAGGTAGCGGCAGCAGGTGCGCACGCAGACAATGCCCCATTCACACACACAAAAGGGCTGTTGTTCTGCTGAGAATGTGAGGAATGTAATTGGGGACCCCCGTCCCCTCAGTGATTACAGGGGGCCGCTCGGGACGGACGCCACCAGCCTCTGATCCCACACAGGAGAATGTTAATGGCAGGAGAGCGGCGATGAGTGACGGGGACACCCCCACCTGGCACCGACGTATTCCTTAGCGCAGTACACGGCATGTATGGGGCTCAGGGGAAAATGCAGACCGAAGAGCTCACACTCTAGAGCCGGTGACATAGGAGACAGAAGCTTCAGTTAATGCCCCCTAGATGCCCCATCAGACCCACCGACATTCAATGTACCCCAGGGGTGCAGAGGACGCCCAAAGCCCAGCAGGCGATTTTGGGGAGATGAGCGTAGGGGGAGGGGCAGATTATTTAAGGCCTCGTAGAACTAAATGTGAATTTCACAAAAATATGCATTTTTACAATCTTTGTATGTTGTGGAGACGCTCTGCCGGCTGCCGAGTACCGGTTACGGCTACCAAGTATGGGATACAGCTGCCGAGTACCGGTTACGGCTGCCGAGTACCGGTTACGGCTACCAAGTATGGGATACAGCTGCCGAGTACCGGTTACGGCTGCTGAGTACCGGTTATGGCTGCCGGGTACCGGTTACGGCTGCTGAGTACCGGTTATGGCTGCCGGGTACCGGTTACGGCTGCCGGGTACCGGTTACGGCTGCCGGGTAGACAGACAGATGGAATATGGAATCACGTTGGGCGCGATGCTTTTCACAGGTTGTGAGTTACACGTATGTTCCGTGAACCTGATCGTTACATATCATCTGGTGACATTCCTCGCCGCGCCGCCATTACTGCACCCATTAACCCTTTCCTGTCAGGGACTTGGCACCTAAGCTGTTAAACCTTGAGATTTTGGGAGGCGGGTGGGGCTGCAGAAGGGGTGGGATCTGCGCCCAGGTGGCCGTCACGGGTCTCTGGCCGCGTGCTGATTGGCTGCGTGTGTTTTGGGGTGGGGGGGCAGCCTCTGTATATGCCGGGGTCTCCGGACGCAGGTCTCACACTCTCCTGATCGCAGAACGTGGAACGCGGACCATGAGGAGGGCAACAAGGTACGGGGTCTGGCGGGGCAGATACTAACGGGTGGGGGAGAGGTGCATCAGATATGTTAAAGGTGCTGTCCCATGATGTGGAGCTTTATTAACAGGTTTGTTTCCGTTTCTATGGCAATAACCTATCAGTGGCTGCTTTTGTGTCACATGACTGATTACATTCCCTGGATTATTCAGGGTCTGGGGGTTCAGCCGGCGATGGGGTTTCTGATGCTGCTTTTAGTTATTAAAGAGTTAAATCCTGCAGAGGAGGGGACTAGAGGCAGAGGGCACTGAAGGGGTAGTGTGTGCCTGGAGCAGCCTCCCATGGCAAGTGGCCGTATCATTAATAAATTGAGTAATAATAAAATAAAGGTGCTGTAATTAAGCAGTCTAATAAATCATTAATTACCCCCCAGGTGAGAGCATCACGCCGGACGTCAGATAGGGTGGAGAGGTATCCACTAAACAGTTTGCCCCATCCGGCCCCCGTCTGTAACGACTCAAACCTTAATCAGTCTGTCTCTCTGTCTCGGATTCGGGAGCCGTATGTCTATCCCATGCATGTTTAATACCCTCACTGTATTACCCTCTACCACTTCTGCTAGGAGGCTGTTCCACTCATCTATCACCCTTTGGGTACAGACATTCAGGCCCCTGAGTACAGAGGGATATTTGCCAGGCAGGTTGATTCTCACTGAAACGGGGCAATTAGTCAGCGACGTCCCTCCTGAAGCCTTTCTAATGAGCGGAGAGACCCCTCGGAAAACTAACCCTTTAGTGACCGAGTCTGTGTGCAACCCGGACATCCAAACACTGAGAGTCCCGAGCCTGAGCAGCGGTTTATGTAATATTGGGGTATGGAGGAAACAGAAGTTACCCCAGAGTGGGGCAGATATAACAATCCAGGGGCATTTGTGTGAACATTTTTTAGCGAAATCTTTTTTTTTTTTTCCTCCCCAGAATGGCGGTGCTGTGTGTGGCCGGGGTCCTGCTTGTCTCGATTGTGGCGGCTCAGGGTAAGAATGGATCTATCTATCTATCTATCATCTGTCTGTCTGTCTGTCTGTCTGTCTGTCTGTCTGCCCGCGCATAGATATCCGCTTATCATAGAGCTCTAAACACACCGAGATGTAACGCAGCCAGAGATACAGAATCCCGGGTACTACGTGCCGGGCCGGACAGGGCAGATATCTGACGCACGCAGAACTGCCCGGGTTTCACCCTCAGTCTCCGGATGAAGCACGGATTCCCCGGGGCTCCAGGGCAGTTTCTTCTTTCTCTGGGCGGTGGTCAATAGTTTGGTCACACCCACTCCCCACCCACTAAAGGCTGTCTAGCACTAGCCCCACCCCAACACATGCCCTGCCCCTACACAAAGCCACTCCCCCACAAGAGGTTCTTCAGTTGTTAAAAGTTTTTCATTGTAACTCAGAGGGTGGCAGATAAGTGGAACAGTCTCCCGGCAGACGTGGTAGTGGGTAATGCATTGAGGGAATTGAAATATGCTTGTGATAGGCGTATGGCTCCGGTGCCGGAGTGAAGCGTGCCAGTGGATAACTTCGTGTTTCTCTCGGCAGAGGAGCCGGTGACGGCGTCTGACCTGACCCCGGCGGCAGAGAGCTCCATCGCAGGTGCGTTCCGTGTCCCGGGTTCCGTGTCGTTAGCGGGACGTTTAGTGATGCTTTGGATTTTCTGTCCACAATCTCGGGCTCTCAAAGCGTGACCGCTCCGGTGGGGGGGGGCGTCCTCTGGGTCTCCGGGGGGGAATTCTCTCCGGGGGCATTCCCTGGGTCTCAGGGGGGGGCATTCCCTGGGTCTCGGGGGGGGGGGGGGTGCATTCTCCGCATCTCGGTTGGGTTTCTGGATTTCTTGGGGTCTCAGAGGTCTGATTGGGGGTCTCTGTTCCGCTCCGGGGGAGATTAAGCGGGGAGGACGCGGCTGGAACGGAGGGGGGAGGCGGCGCTCACTGGGAACGTTAATAAGTGGGGCATTTTGGGTGGGCAGTAATCAGTCTGGGGCAGTAAAAGCCACGGAAGGCTCCAGTTGGGGGGCTGCTCCTCGTGGCCTCTCTGCGGTGGGCATGGGTGGGGGTCGGGGGCCGTGGTGTGTTTTTAACCCTTTGTGTATTTCAGAGAATGAAGAAACCACTGAACCGCCCCGAGAAAGTGAGTCCTAAAACCCCTTTGACCCCCCCGTTACCGGTAGCTCTGATCTGCCCCACGCAGGGCATTTGGAAGAAGCGCATTGAGGGCAGAAGGGCAATTTACCTCAATTAGCTGAAGGGGCAGATTAGGGCAGGTGGCAGGTACGGGGCGGTAGGATGCCCCGTAACAGGCATTGTTCTTTATTTCTCCCCGCAGCAGAGACGAGCCCTGCGAGCGAGACCTCCCCACTCCCATCGGGTAAGTGTCAGGGGCAAGTTGGGTTTGGGGCACCAAACTCTCGGCCCTTTCGGCCCCCGGCTGATCCGCTCCTTGTTTCCCGCAGAGGACCCGGTCAGCATCCACGTGGGGCAGAGATCGCAGACGGATGGGGCGGCGGGAGACGCGGCTTCTAACAGTGAGTCCTCGGACAGCGACAACAGCGACAGCTTCAACATAGAGACCGCCGTGCAAGAAGGTGAGACCCCACCGGACCCCAGGCCACGAGACGGGACCCCGGGCCCCAACTCCACGCACCCGCAGCACTCATACCACACCTGCCCCGACGGGGGGCACTCTTTTCTCTCACAGGAAAATGATCCCCATTTCATTGGTTCTACGCGGGGTTTATTACTCAGCCATACGTCTGCCCCACACGCTTACATTCCCTCACTGTATTACCCGCTACCACTTCTGCTGGGAGGCTGTTCCACTATTGCTGGGCAGATTCTTACAGCTTGAGTTGGGAACCAAATTTATGAGTGCCCATCCCCCAGTCGGCTTTTAGTAAATTGCCCCACGGAGACCGATGTGACCTGAACGTTGGGAATTAGCTCAGTGCGGTTTGTCTTCCTTTACTTCAGGTGCAGTCCTCGATGTTCAAGCGGAATCGGAAGAATCCAAAGAAAGTAAGAACCCCTCACATGAACTGCCCCGGGCTCCTCGTGGGCCGGCTCTGTGACAGGTTGATCTCTGTACATCACGCTAATTGTGTCCTTCACTTCCAGGTCAGGAGCCGGAGTCCGAGGAGTCCTTCACTCTCCCAGGTAAGGGGACTCTGAGGAGGCGTGGCCTCCACACTAGGTAAAACCATAACAACCAATAGGATTCAGAACTCAAACATGCAGACGGGGCCCTGCTCATTGGTCGTTTTCCTTCCGTATGACACCGAGCAGCCAATCCACACGCTGGGTTTTTCCGTGGTTGCCGGGCGATACACCTGCACCGGTTCCACGTTTAACCAAATCCTGCTACTTTTGTTTCAGCTGGAAAATGAGAGCCCCGGACCCTGAATCCTCCACAACCACAGCGTAGAAACCCCCGCGTGGCCCTTTCCGTGTGACCCCGTGGAGCCCCATCCCTGACGTGGCAGATGAAGGCAGTGCTGGGCCATAAGGCACCCAACTGATACAGAATGCGCCCCCGTTCCTTATAGAAAATAGCCTGTTCCTGAGGAACCACCACCCCCCCCTCCGCGCCAGAGCTCACTTTATGGCACGGCCTCGTCAATATGATGTGAATCCCGAGTGCACTCTCACCCCTCCCCCACTGTCTAATAAATAATAAAGGTCTCTGCAGCATGGCCGCCGGCATCCGTTGACTTAATGTATATTTCTGGTTATTCCGTGCAGATATGCTCAGCACTTTACAGTATAATAAAAGGGAGGCACGATATTAGCAAAAGGGTGGTAGATAAGTGGAACAGCCTCCCAGCAGAACTGGTAGAGGGTAATATAGTGAGGGAATTAAACATACATGGGATACACATACGGCTGCTGAATCTAAGGCGGCACCGCGGCCGGCCGGGAAGGAAGAGGCGGGGCTGCCGGGAAGGAAGAGGCGGGGCTGCCGGGAAGGAAGAGGCGGGACGCGGTCTCTGTACACGACAGCTCGGGTTTATACACCGGAGGATACAGAAAGAACTTTTATAAAATCCAACAAACGCTATAAACAGAGTAAATATACAAACGGCGAGAGCGCCAAGCGAGACTAGCGGGAAGGTTAACCCTTCCCCTCCTGCACTGCAGAGCTTCCAGCTTATTGCTATGAGATCGGGCGCAGGGGGAGCTGCCCCATCCTACCCCGACGGCCATGGAAAGAGGGGATAACCCTGCGACATAACTGCCCCCCGCACCGCCCCGACCCCTCTACAGTCACATGACTGGACCCAGCCTGACCCCTCCACAGTCAAATAACACCCGCCCCGACCCCTCCAGAGTCGCATAACTGCCCCCCCCGCACAGCTCCAACCCCTCCACAGTCACACACCTGCCACACCGCTCAACCTGTCCAAAGTCACATATCTTCCTCACACTGCCCCACCACACACATACCTGCCCCGCAGACCCACAGCTCTCACCCACATGCCCTCCCGCACCCCCCCTCCAGTGCCTTACTCCCTACCCCTCACACATGCAATCTTCACAGAGACCCCTGTGTTGTAAAACTGCAGGACCCCCCCCATCACAGCAGCTATTACCCCTCACCTCACTGACCCCTTTACCCCAACTGAGCCTGTGAGAGATCATCGGGGGGGGGCTCTCTTCTCCAGCGATTGGGGGCAATTGGTGCGCTCTCTTCTCCAGCTGCCCCAACCATTAACTAAACTCACAGCCCCAAATACCTCCCATGTCAGTCGGGCCCCCGAGGGGCAGTAGATTTAGTGCAACGGCGACTTAAAACCAGAGCCTAACACGAACCGACGCCGCGTGTAGTGTAAGAGGCAAAAGACGCCAGGGAGGGAAGGGTTACTGAATAAACGACAGCAGCGGCCAATCACAGGACCGGGGCGGATTGTGATTTGGGGGCGTTTCGGGGCCCCTGCAGTACAGGAGAGGAGGCGCACCTGTGCACCCAGGCTGCAATTACCAGTCCTGGCGGGAGCAGAGTCCCAGTAACTGCCATTGCAAACCAGACAATTCAACCAGTTCCCCCGCAGCAGCGAGGAGATTAGGAGATGCCGGAGCCGGCGGGCTTGGTCTGGGGGTCCCAGGACAGCAGGGACAGCGTCGGGTCGTCAGAGTAATCGCTGCCCTCCTCATGGAGATACGGCTCCTCACCGTCCAGCTCCAGCAGGATGGGAATATCCGAGCCGCCGGAATCCATCAATATGAGAGGCTGAGCCGTGTAATGCACAATCTGCTTCCCTGGGGCAAGAGAACGACAAGAAAACACTGAGCCACCCCCAGGCAGTCGGCTACCCCAGGGGGAGGGGCAGAAACAAGAAAACACTTACCCGCCCACAGGGGGCAGAAACACTGATCCTCCCCCACACAGCAGCCGATTACCCCAGGGAAAGGGGGCAAAACACTGAGCCACCCCAGGCAGCAGCCCATTAGCCCGTAGGGAAGAGGCAGAAACACTGGTCCACCCCCAGGCAGCAGACTACCCCAGGGAGTGGGGCACAAACAGTGACCCACCCCAGACAGCAGCCGACTACCCCGGGGCGAGATGCAGAAATGTTCAAGACCCCATCAGTAACGGTAACGCGCGCCCCAGAGCGTCTTCTCTCCATTACCTGCATCGGCGGCACTGGGCTCGCTCTCCGTGGGCTTCTGCTCTTGGGATGCCAGTAACTCCTGAATCTGGGGCAAAAGAAGTTAAATACCCCATCAGAATGATGTTAACACTGAACACACAGGGCAAAAGACAACGCAGGAGAGGAGATACTTACGCTGGCCAGACTGGAATCCAGGTCTGGGAGGGAGAAGTCCATGGCGGCCCCTGCAGGACTGAACAACTGCAAGAAATCACAGCAATAAGGAGGGGGGACAGGCAATACGAGGGGCAAAAAAGGGCAGGAGGGACGAAAAAAAAAAAAAAAAAGGGGGCAGGAGGGGGTCAGGACAATATGGCCACTCACGTCCATGAGCGCGCTGGTGTCCACGCTGAAGCTGTGGGTGCTGAACATGTTCTGCAGGTTGTCCAGACCGGAATCTATGGTGTCTATATGATCATTTAATTCCATCCTAATGGAGGCAAGACAGGGAGTGAGGGCAAAGCGGGGGAGGAGAGACCCCCAGAGGGGGCATCAGAAGGGACAAGGTGGGCTTCTGCCAACAAAATAGTTGGGGGCCACAAGACCTGCGCAAGGACAGACTTGGCTGGAAGGCGGTGGGAACAGCATGGAGACCCCATCAGGACACGTTTATCCGCACTGCGCATGAAGTGAGACTGCCGCTTAACGGAGAGCGTTAATAGAGGAACGACAGACGTTAGAGGTGGGGCAGACAGACGGACGACGCTCAGCACAAAGGAAGCCCCAGGAACCTATTCCCAGGGGGCCCCAGGAAGTCTGCTGCCCCTGGCAAAGGTCTCTCGGGCCCCTGTGAGCCTATTGCTGCCAGGAATAAATCCACAGCACCTGGCAGAGGGCACAGGGGCCCGAGAGAGTCTATGAGCCAGTAGAGAGCTGGATGTAAGCGAACCGCTGCCCCGAGGAGCAAACCGGCAGCGTCCCTAAAAATTGGCTATCTAGGCAACTACACTTTGTGTCTGGGGGTTGCAGCTGAACAAGTCAGCAATTCAGGGGCCACATCCGGGCCCTTGGCGGGAGAATAGTGACCGCGGCGCGATTCCGTGTACACGGGGAGTGTGAAGGACACGCGTGGCGGTGCACACAGGGACAAATACAGACATATCTAACCCAGACTCTGTCCTGCCCTGCTGTGACGGAGAGGAGCCGGGGAAGAGCCGGGAGATCTCAGCCATCGGGCGACTGCTAGAGACGCTGAAAAGAGACAAACACAAGGAGGTAGAACCCAGGAAAATATTCAGCGGCGGCACATTAATAGAAAACCATGCAGCACGAGTAAGGGAGCGTGACGGGGTCCGCGTAACGGAAGCAAGACCACCAGCAGTAGGGAAGCAAGATCCCGCTAGTAAGCCGAGGACGCAGTGAAGAGGCCGCCGGGTCAGGCTGGTGATTAAGGACCAGCCCCGGGGGGTGCAGCTGGCACTCGGCATGCAGCAGGCAGACAGAAGGCGGATGGTCCCAAATCAGGGTGCAGTGGCAGAGAGAGATGGAGGGGCCCTTAGAGGGGAGGCATTGGCCCCTGAGGCAGACATTCCCAAATCAGGGAGCCAATCCTTGCAAGGGGTGGGACGGAGCTGCCCACCGACTGTGTAGATCTCAGGGCGGCAGGCGAGGTCTGCGAATGATAAAGCTCCGGCTCGCTTCTGCGCACCCCACGGCCCACGTACCCCACGGCCCGCTCGTTTTTACCCCCGGCACCAAACTTATTGTCACACGTCCCTTGGGCAGTTTTTCCTCCAAAGCGAATACATTAATGCTCCGCACTCCAGCGCAGACAGCGATATAATAATGCTTTTTGATGGCTAGTGGCCCACGCTGTCCGGGATGGACGCTTTACGGGTACCTGCGCAGGGGCAGAACCTTTCAAACCACTCAATTGCTGCCACTTTTCTGAACACGTGGCATCTGGGATCAACAAAACGCGTGCCAACGGCTGACCCAGGAATCCCGGCATGTCACGGCTAAACATATTTAGAACCGGCTAATGCTTTGTAATGGTAGTCACCGGCTGGGGGGGGGGGGGGGGGACGCATTTAATGCTGGGGGCAGTCTTGCTGCGTATATAAGGGGTATAAGACCCCCAAAGCTTTGCACGTTGGGTCAGGAACCGCGCACCAGGAGCTCCTTCAAACACATACTTGTCCAGACAGGCGACGCTCAGGCAGGGCTTGGGGGAACTCGACTGCGTGTCGCATCCATCACGGCCCCCTCCAGGGCCACCGCTGGGCTCCTCGTCCTGTAGAATGGAGTCGATGAACATGGACGGAGACAGCGACCTGTTCTCCACTTCTGGAGGAGCCAGACTGTGCTCGGACGCTGCGGGGCTGTCAGGGGAATGGGGTTCATCCTTAATGAGGATGACGGGACTGCACCTGCAGGAGGAAGGAAGACGGGTGTTGGAGAAGGGGCCCCAGAGACCCCGGGCAGTAGGGCCCATTCCGCACGCAGCTCACCTTTCTTCTAGGCTAGGGTTTGGGGAGACAGACGGGCTGGACTGCGGCATCTCTGTCACGTCGGAGATGATGGGTCCCGCGGAGGTATCTGCGCTGTACAGGCCGGCACCCGTGTACTCCGACAGGGAGGCCTAGAACCGCACGAGAAAGCCATGAGTAAGGGCCCAGGGCCCACAGACAGACGGACGGACGGACGGAGGGGTACGACAAGCCCAGAGGCCAAGGCCGGTAAGACGAGCCGATGCGGTCACAGTAATAGCCGGTAACAGCCAGGCCCCCCTCACTCACAGGGTACGCGGTCGCTCCATGGACAGGCTCCAGCGAGTACTGACGGCTGTACTTGGGCAGAGGATGAGTGGCGCTGCTGTCATTCAGCATGAGTGGGCTACAAAAACAGCACAAGAGGGACTTTGGCTTAGAGCGGGTCACACAAAACAATACATACAACAGCAAATAAGCGGCGTGTATCACGCCACCGCGACATGCCAGATACCGGCACCAGACTTTTACCAGGTAACTAATCAATAAAGCGAGTCGCCGGGCAGACTGGCTTCACCGGCAGCCAATGAATTATTTGGCTAAAAGCTGCTATATGCGGCTGGCTACGACCGCCCCAATCCAGAAAATACCAGACCAACGAGAGAGCCCCGTCCGCGGGAACACACCGGGGGGCGGAGCCAAGACGGTAAAACGCGGCGGGTACTCACATTTTCCGTTTGACTCCCAGGATCCGATTGGATTGGACCAGAGAGATGAGGAACTGGATGAGCTGCAAAGACATGGCGCGGAAGATCAGCATTCCCCTAAAATCACCAACCCACCCCGACTGTCTGCCGCCCGGTGACCCCCCAAAACCAACCCACCCCGACTGTCTGCCGCCCAGTGACCCCCCAAACCAACCCACCCCAACTGTGCCACCCAGTGACCCCCCAAACCAACCCGCCCCGACTGTCTGCCGCCCAGTGACCCCCCAAACCAACCCGCCCCGACTGTCTGCCGCCCAGTGACCCCCCAAACCAACCCGCCCCGACTGTCTGCCGCCCAGTGACCCCCTAAAACCAACCCACCCCGACTGTCTGCCGCCCAGTGACCCCCCAAAACCAACCCACCCCGACTGTCTGCCGCCCAGTGACCCCCCAAACCAACCCACCCCAACTGTGCCGCCCAGTGACCCTCCAAACCAACCCACCCCAACTGTGCCGCCCAGTGACCCCCCAAACCAACCCGCTCCGACTGTCTGCCGCCCAGTGACCCCCCAAACCAACCCGCCCCGACTGTCTGCCGCCCAGTGACCCCCCCAAACCAACCCGGCCCGACTGTGCCGCCCAGTGACCCCCCAAACCAACCCGGCCCGACTGTCTGCCGCCCAGTGACCCCCCAAACCAACCCGCCCCGACTTTCTGCCGCCCAGTGACCCCCCAAAACCAACCCACCCCGACTGTGCCGCCCAGTGACCCCCCAAACCAACCCACCCCAACTGTGCCGCCCAGTGACCCCCCAAACCAACCCCCCCGACTGTCTGCCGCCCAGTGACCCCCAAAACCAACCCACCCCGACTGTCTGCCGTCCAGTGACCCCCCAAACCAACCCGCCCCGACTGTCTGCCGCCCAGTGACCCCCCAAAACCAACCCACCCCAACTGTGCCGCCCAGTGACCCCCCAAACCAACCCGCTCCGACTGTCTGCCGCCCAGTGACCCCCCAAAACCAACCCACCCCGACTGTCTGCCGCCCAGTGACCCCCCAAACCAACCCGCCCCGACTGTCTGCCGCCCAGTGACCCCCAAAACCAACCCACCCCGACTGTCTGCCGTCCAGTGACCCCCAAAACCAACCCGCCCCGACTGTCTGCCGTCCAGTGACCCCCCAAACCAACCCGCCCCGACTGTCTGCCGCCCAGTGACCCCCCAAACCAACCCACCCCAACTGTGCCGCCCAGTGACCCCCCAAACCAACCCCCCCGACTGTCTGCCGCCCAGTGACCCCCAAAACCAACCCACCCCGACTGTCTGCCGTCCAGTGACCCCCCAAACCAACCCGCCCCGACTGTCTGCC
This sequence comes from Spea hammondii, assembly GCA_029215755.1. NCBI lineage: Eukaryota > Metazoa > Chordata > Amphibia > Anura > Pelobatidae > Spea > Spea hammondii. The sequence continues at coordinate 21,297 of JARDYJ010000005.1, read as the reverse complement.
GCCCAGTGACCCCCCAAAACCAACCCACCCCAACTGTGCTTCCCAGTGACCCCCCAAACCAACCCGCTCCGACTGTCTGCCGCCCAGTGACCCCCCAAAACCAACCCACCCCGACTGTCTGCCGCCCAGTGACCCCCCAAAACCAACCCGCTCCGACTGTCTGCCGCCCAGTGACCCCCCAAAACCCACCCACCCCAACTGTGCCGCCCAGTGACCCCCCAAACCAACTCACCCCAACTGTGCCGCCCAGTGACCCCCCAAACCAACCCACCCCAACTGTGCCGCCCAGTGACCCCCCCAAACCAACCCACCCCAACTGTGCCGCCCAGTGACCCCCAAAACCAACCCACCCCGACTGTCTGCCGCCCAGTGTCCCCCCAAACCAACCCGCCCCGACTGTCTGCCGCCCAGTGACCCCCCAAACCAACCCGCCCCGACTGTCTGCCGCCCAGTGACCCCCCAAACCAACCCACCCCAACTGTGCCGCCCAGTGACCCCCCAAACCAACCCCCCCGACTGTCTGCCGCCCAGTGACCCCCAAAACCAACCCACCCCGACTGTCTGCCGTCCAGTGACCCCCCAAACCAACCCGCCCCGACTGTCTGCCGCCCAGTGACCACCCAAAACCAACCCACCCCAACTGTGCTTCCCAGTGACCCCCCAAACCAACCCGCTCCGACTGTCTGCCGCCCAGTGACCCCCCAAAACCAACCCACCCCGACTGTCTGCCGCCCAGTGACCCCCCAAAACCAACCCGCTCCGACTGTCTGCCGCCCAGTGACCCCCCAAAACCCACCCACCCCAACTGTGCCGCCCAGTGACCCCCCAAACCAACTCACCCCAACTGTGCCGCCCAGTGACCCCCCAAACCAACCCACCCCAACTGTGCCGCCCAGTGACCCCCAAAACCAACCCACCCCGACTGTCTGCCGCCCAGTGTCCCCCCAAACCAACCCGCCCCGACTGTCTGCCGCCCAGTGACCTAAAACCCACCCACCCCCCTGGTTTTCCTCCCCATCCCCGGCTGTCTGCGCTCCCCTCTCACCTTATTGACCACCTTTTGCTGCTGGGAATGCTTCTGGCGCAGGCTCGCCACCTCCCTCCACAGAGCCTCATTCTCACTGCACAGGAGACATCAAAGACGGGTTACCCCCAAAACAAAGCAGCGCACAGCCCCGCCGCAGAGGGACTTATTCACTGAACTGGCTGCTGGTAAGAGATTCGAACATCTCCCTGACCTCCAAGGGCCGAGCCAGCCCTGTATAACGTATAACTAGTGTGAGGAGTCAAGCCACTGATTGAACTACACATTACACAGGGAGGGAAACATCTGGTCCGCCCTCCTGAGGTGTAGTGGCTGCAGGGCACGGTGCACCCGCCTCACTGCTCCTCTGTGGGACGGGTCCACCACAAAGCATTGGGCCGGCGTACGGTTCCACGAGCTGCACCCAGATTTATAGCAGATACTCCGTTGCCAGCAAAGCGTAAGACTCCACTCCACATCTAAAGACAACCATCACATGGGGCGGAAAAATTATTCAGTAACAGCAGTGGCACCGATGAATGCGGCAGTAGAACAGGATCAGGGAGTTAATAACCGCAGGCAGTACATGGAACCACCACTAGAGGGCAGTGTGCCCCAACGTACAGCCGGCAACCGATAAACCGTTGGGCCGCAACCAACACCAGATCCATCGGTCTAACCTTCTCTGCCACATGGACAGGTTAGCGCTCAGACGGGGGATAAGCTGCGCCGGGATGCCAGGCAGTGCCTAGCGCTACAACGAGCCCAGGGCAAGGACACCGGTACATGCGGCACGGCTAGTGATTACCCCAGGGGCGCGGCACAGGCGGCGGGCGCCGTACTCACTGCTTCATGGCCATGAGCCGGCAGTCCAGGCTCTCCTGCTTTCCCTTCATGAGCTGGACGTCGGTCAGGAGTTTGCTGACGTTGTCCTGCCGGACCTTCACCTCCTCGTTCTTGGCCCCAGACAGCTGCACAAAACAAGGGCCCTGAGTGAGCCTGCGCAACCACATCTCTGTCACACCCTAACTTCCAGCTCCATTTATCTACTACCCTCCTTCCCCACCATCTAACCCTCCCCACCGCCCCAGCTGGTTACCCCCATTATACCCACCCCATTCCTGCCCCTCCACTCACATTGTTAACCTTCCTCTTGATGTTCTCCAGAAGGCTTTCTTGGCCGCGGATGAAGTACGGGTGCTGGAACTCCGTGTCATCCTTCTCGGGCTTCACCAGACCCCCTTGTTCTATGTGGACCACCTTCCGAAAGCCATCTAATACAAAGAGTAAAGCGTAAGCCCCAGGCGGGGCAGGAGCGGGGGGCCGCGCGGTCTGTGGCGGCGTCGTGGCTACTCACACATATTCAGCTGCCGCACGAAACTCGCCATGTTGTTGTGTTTGAAGAATTTTGGAAGCACCTCCTTGGCGAAGCGGCCCTGATCAAACACGTGGAAGCTGCTTCCTTCCTGCCAAAAGAGCAGAGGCTGTAAATCCCGACCGGCACGGGCCACCATCACACCTACACGAGCCACGCTATATACCACGCGGCCGCCATCACACCTACACGAGCCACGCTATATCCCACGCGGCCGCCATCACACCTACACGAGCCACGCAATATACCACGCGGCCGCCATCACACCTACACTGTATACCACGCGGCCGCCATCACACCTACACTGTATACCACGCGGCCGCCATCACACCTACACGAACACCACGCGGCCGCCATCACACCTACACGAACAACACTATACACCACGCGGCCCCCCATCACACCTACATGAGCAACACTATATACCACGTGGCTACATGAACCGAATGCCCCCTCCCAACTAACTCCCAGTCCCTGCCATTCTGGAGCCACTCCCCTGCAGGGCAGCTTCCTGTCCCCATCATATACTCCATGCCGGACAGTAGCCAAAAGCTCCCTCCTCACGGCTACCGGTGGAGGGGGAGGAATGCGCTCCCCGCTCCAGCTGATCTTTGTGCAAATGATCTCCATGTGTGCGGAGAGCGGCTCGCGTTTCAGGGCTGCGCTTGGCCGTAACAGCGAAGCCGCAGCAGATGACAGAATGGAGAGCGAGGAAACTGTATCCGACCTGGCGGGCGGACAGAGGCGACGGGCGGGGGCCGGGGGGCCGATCACAGCTACCGCTGCAGGCAGGACAATCCGCCGACGGCAGCCGCTAATTTCCCTGAATTCCTCCCCAGACCGCGCGCTCCAGACGGGATGAGGTCATGTTTACTGCCTAATGTGAGTTCAGCCAACACGCAAGCTTCGCGTGTACATCACCCTCACGGGTCCCTTCACATGGATGAAGCCCCCGGCTGAAGCAGCCTCCGGGGGGTGCGCCCCGGGCTCGCCCCAGGGTTACTTAGGATAGGAGTTTGCAAGTCTTGGAAAAACGTCAATGGAAAGATAACAAACACTGCCCCCCCCCAATACCTCGTGTTACCCCGCAGTGGGAGGAGCAGACTGCGTGTCCCAACATCCCCTTCTCTCTGTGTCATCCGGCTATGGAAGGGGCAGACCAACACCCCCTTTTGTATGTGTAACCCTGCAGTGGGAGGGGCAGACTGTCCCATAACTCCCTACTGTCTGTCACCCTGCAGTGGGAGGAGCAGACTGCGTGTCCCAATGTCCTCTTCTCTCTGTGTCATCCGGCTGTGGGAGGGGCAGACCGCATTTCCCAAACCCCCTTTTGTATGTGTAACCCTGCAGTGGGCGGGCAGACCCCATGTCTCATAAGTCCCTCCTACACTGCCCTGCAGTGTGAGGGGGGGGAGCAGACCCCGTGTCCCGTAACTCCTGTCACCCTGTAGTGGGAGGGGCAGACTGGGTCCCATAACGCCCTTCTGTCTGTCACCCTGTAGTGGGAGGGGCAGACCCTGTCGCCCTGCAGTATTTGTTAATAAAAAGGCTCTGGCTGGGTTGATAAAAGCACTTTAGTGTCTGGACTTGACACGCAGCGTGCCGCTGACCGACCAGCTGCAGGCAGGGAAAGGGTTAACCGACAGCGCTGTAACACATACTATAGAGCATAGATTAACCCCTCAGCAGCCAGGGCGGCGCTGCACTCACATTGTGCTGGTGCTGGCAGTTATTTATCACAGAAAGGGATGGGGGGAGGGAGGGCGGACGGGCACAGTGCCCACCGGGGGCCAGCTGGGCACAAGCGGCAGCGAGACATTACCGGTCATTCTCTTAAAGGGACAGTACCTTTTATTATGCATAATGAACGCGGCGAACCCCAGCTTGAAGAGAGTGCCCCGCGTGTTCGGTGGGCTCGGGCAATGAAAGGGGGCAGTTACCAGAACCACCCAGGTTTTTTGCCATCGGTATAATGGTTTGGAAACCTCTGGTTTAACCCTTTGAGTGCTGGGGCTCAGGACTCATTTCCCCCCCTGGAGGCCGGGTCAGTTTCCCCAGTTTTGCTGGTTATATTTAGGTGACATTTTACAGAAGGAACAGCATGTAGTTATTAATAAATATCTCGTTTTAGGCAAACTGTGCCTCTAATCACATGGTATAATGGTACCAATGGGGAGGAATAAAGGTACAATAAAGTGAAAACCCAGAGAAAACGTTTCTTATGTTTCTGCAGCAGCTGATTGGCTGCTCTACTCCACACTGAAAGGGGTCCCACTTGGCCCACCATATACTGCAGATGCGGTGTGAACTCAAAGGGTTAAAAGGACCCTCCTATTTTTAATATCCAGTCCTGAAGCTCCCTCCCCCACACTTACAAAGCCTATACTTACCTCACCAATCAGAAACTCAGCAAGAGAGAACTTGACGGGGAGGAATAATCACACAGGCCCCGAGTATAGGAAGTTAAGCCTCCTCGGTGTACGACGTACAGGGGAATGAGGGGCGCGTATACATTATATGTCATGCACTATCCTGGGCCTGTACGAGGGGCAGACACGGCATTAACCTGACCCGAAAACCCTTCAGAACCCGGATCTGGGAGCAGACGTCCCCCAGAGATGCAAAACCCAGGGGGGCACCATAAGAGGGAGAGAGCGCCCCGGGGGCCCAGGCCTCAGGGGCCACCATAAGGGAGAGAAAGCCCCGGGGGCCCAGGCCTCAGGGGCCACCATAAGGGAGAGAAAGCCCCGGGGGCCCAGGCCTCAGGGGCCACCAAAGGGAGAGAAAGCCCCGGGGGCCCAGGCCTCAGGGGCCACCATAAGGGAGAGAAAGCCCTGGGGCCACAATGAGCACAGGGACCCTACACCTGCTCTGTGACACGGTTATTCCCTGCCGGCGGGGGGGGGGTTTGTTTCGTTGGGGCACACCGGAGGTTACGTTACCGGTCCATTTTAACCCATCAGCCATCGCCGCGTCCGGAAAGAGCAGCCGGTCGTTCCGTTAACGGCGCTCCCGTTCCGATTAGTAGCTCTGTGTATCCGGATCTAGGTATCGCTCCATCTGAACGCTGGCTCCGCCTTTACCGGGACCGTTACCGGGTACAGGTATTTCATAATAATCAGCGTCACGGCGGGCGCTACGAGGCACTCCATACAGACAGAGTGGCGCGGTATAACGTCTCGGCCCACGCCGGCCCGCTCATAATATATAAACATTACACAGAAGATCTTACTCTGTCACTGACCCCGAGCCAGCAAAGACCCCCACAGCTGGGGTAAATTGCATGCATACCGCCCCGGTCTGGACCCGCAACCTGCGCAGCATCAAGGGGGCTTCACTCACCGCCTCTGGCCAACATTGGCTCTAAATACCCCCCCACCTTCGCAACCGCGACAGCTGGGGCAACTCTGACTGCTGACAGCTGCGCAATTACCCCGACTGGCGGAAAGTGACACGCGAGGGGTATTTTAACCCTGCGGGTGACATGCCAGTCTCCGTATAATGTTAACCCTTCAGGGAAGCTGAAGACACAAAGTTACAGAGGGAATGAGGCCCTTACCGGACTCCAGCAGATCAGGGGGTCCGTCTCAGGGTCCTCCACCAGGGTCCACAGCTTGGCAAGGAAAGCGGGCACGTTACTGCCCCCGCCGGTGCCGTGAGAGTCCATCGCGGGGGGTACGGCGAGAACGGTCCGTGCAGAGATAATAAAACCTGCCTGAAAAAACAAACCAAGGGGTTAAACATCTCACAACACTGACACCGGGGTACAGAGAGCGGCGGGGGCAATAAGCGGGGCATCACGCTATAATATATAAAACGAGTGACGGGGTAATTGAGGGTACAGGCCGGGGGTAAATGAGGCAGGAGCGTTTTAGTGGAGTAGTCAGGACAGTGATCATTGGAACAGATAATGCGGTATATTCCCGGTATACACTGGCGGGCTGGAGTAATAGTTACCGAGTCACGGTGAGCTGCACTGGGTATCGGTCCGCCTTGGGGGTCACTCGGCACGGACTCCCCCGGGTATCTGCGCACGGTTTGAGGCCCAGCCTGGTATGGTCGCCGCCATCTTGTGACGTCGTAACCAGTCAGGGCGGCCTAGCTTGTGTGCGCGCTTGCGCGGTCCGCCATCTTTCTGCACCAGCGAGGGCGGCCATCTTTGTCCTCTCACTGACGGCTGCTCCCTGACCGGCTCAGGTGGCCATGTTGCTGCTCTCTGACAGGCTCATAGTGTTATATGACTGCTCCCTGACAGACTCCATCCGATATGCTGCTGCTCTATGACATGATGCGGTCGTCTCATCACAGTGTTTAGCACTCTCAGTTCATTTGGCGGTGCTAATTACTGTTGTGATGTGGCTCTGTGCCTGCAGCAATATGGCGGGTAACTTCCGGCAGCGTGTGTCCTGACCTAGGAGCTTCCGGTGAGCCCAGCGTGTTCTCTCTTAGGTTCTTGTTCCGGTGTTGGAGCTCACCTCAGAGACACTTACATTTACCCACGCGTGGAGCGGGAAACAATATGAAAAAAGGAGACTCCAAACGGCCCCTGGAGCCGGTAACAGCCCCGGGGAGTGGGAAAGAGTAGTGGACATGAATCAGGGGCTCGGTGTGAGGCGAACTAGATGGGAGGGAGTGCGAGGGGCACTGACTGGGGGTGAGGAGCAAGGGGGTTTTGACTGGTGGGCGAGTGCGAGAGGCACAGAGTGGTTGTAGGTGAATGTGAGAAGCAGGGGGCACAGGCTGTGGGGGAGGGGGGTGTAGGGCTGAGTGTGGTGTAGGGCTGAGTGTGAGTGTTAATCCTCTGTGTCTTTCTAGGAGACCCCTTTTTCTGAAGGGGATGGAGTGCTGAGTGACGGGGACAGCGCAGACCTGAGTGACAGTGAAGAGAGTGTTTACTCCGGCCTGGAAAACTCTGCAAGCGAAAGCAGCGACAATGAGGAAAGCGAGAGTGCGGAGGAAGAAGACGATACAGCAGGGGAGACCTCTACCCGCAAGGTAACGCTCTAAAGAGAGTGCAGAGAGCAAGTCGCCCTGCTAGCCACCTGAATATTTGTGTGGAATAGTAGTGTGTGAGGGGAGGCTGGGTAGAGTTGGCATTGTGTAGTAGTAGTGTGTGAGGGGGAGGCTGGGTAGAGTTGGCATGGTGTAGTAGTAATGTGTGAGGGGGAGGCTGGGTAGAGTTGGCATGGTGTAGTAGTAGTGTGTGAGGGGGAGGCTGGGTAGAGTTGGCATGGTGTAGTAGTAGTGTGTGAGGGGGAGGCTGGGTAGAGTTGGCATGGTGTAGTAGTAGTGTGTGAGGGGGAGGCTGGGTAGAGTTGGCATGGTGTAGTAGTAATGTGTGATGGGGAGGCTGGGTAGAGTTGGCATGGTGTAGTAGTAGTGTGTGAGGGGGAGGCTGGGTAGAGTTGGCATGGTGTAGTAGTAGTGTGTGAGGGGGAGGCTGGGTAGAGTTGGCATGGTGTAGTAGTAGTGTGTGAGGGGGAGGCTGGGTAGAGTTGGCATGGTGTAGTAGTAGTGTGTGAGGGGGAGGCTGGGTAGAGTTGGCATGGTGTAGTAGTAGTGTGTGAGGGGGAGGCTGGGTAGAGTTGGCATGGTGTAGTAGTAATGTGTGATGGGGAGGCTGGGTAGAGTTGGCATGGTGTAGTAGTAGTGTGTGATGGGGAGGCTGGGTAGAGTTGGCATGGTGTAGTAGTAGTGTGTGAGGGGGAGGCTGGGTAGAGTTGGCATGGTGTAGTAGTGTGTGAGGGGGAGGCTGGGTAGAGTTGGCATGGTGTAGTAGTGTGTGAGGGGGAGGCTGGGTAGAGTTGGCATGGTGTAGTAGTAGTGTGTGAGGGGGAGGCTGGGTAGAGTTGGCATGGTGTAGTAGTAGTGTGTGATGGGGAGGCTGGGTAGAGTTGGCATGGTGTAGTAGTAGTGTGTGAGGGGGAGGCTGGGTAGAGTTGGCATGGTGTAGTAGTGTGTGAGGGGGAGGCTGGGTAGAGTTGGCATGGTGTAGTACTGTGTGAGGGGGATGCTGGGTAGAGTTGGCATGGTGTAGTAGTAGTGTGTGAGGGGGAGGCTGGGTAGAGTTGGCATGGTGTAGTGGTGTGTAAGGGTATAGTTGGCACGGTGTAGTGGGACTCATGCTTTTACATATTCCAGGTCTCCCGGCCGCGGAGGTCTCTGAAGGCTCCTCTCTCCGAGCCGGATCCCGGACTGGCATCGCAGGATGAGCCGCCGGCGCGGAGTAACGAGTATGACCAGGATTCTTCTGATGAGGAGGTGAGGCTCCCCTTGATGGCGCTCGGTGGGCGCATGTTGGTGGGGTACACGTTACCGCTCTACGCCGTGTAGTGTTATAGGTGAGCGGCGCACGGAACGCGGTGTTTGTTTTTCCCGTCATACTCTTCGCCGGACGGCTGCGGGTCGGTTACACGCGTGTGCTCTGGAACACGCCAGCTCCTTATCATACTGCATTACAGTAAATTATTGTGTCACAATGTTTAACCCTTTAACACCTTCACGGCGTTTCATACCATCATGAAAAAAGTGACGTCTCGGGAACCGCCATTAACCCTTTAATGTATAGCGAGGGCTGCTGATTGGTCAGAGACTCCGAACAGGTTCTAAAAAACCTGAATAATCAATAAGCTGGCAGCAGGGGTGTCGGACGTTATATCACAAACAGCCCCCCCCAATCTGCAAATAAATCACAAAACACGAGAAAATACCCGCATAGTATAAACATTTTATTCTTCTTAAATGGATCACATCTCCCATCATCCTCAGCCAAGCTGATCATATCAGTGATGGGAGCTGTGGGCACACAAGAAGCACGGCCTGTGGGGTGTTTCGGTGACCGCTTATGGGGGGGGTCTGTGCCTGTGGGGTGTGTACCGTGCGGGGGGGGGGTGTCCATTATATTACCGTATACCGTGCGGGGGGGTCCATTATATTACCGTATACCGTGCTGGGGGGTCCATTATATTACCGTATACCTTGGGGAGGGGGGGTCCATTATATTACCGTATACCGTGAGGGGGGGGCGGGGGTGTCCCCTATATTACCGTATATACCGTGCAGGGGGGGGCGGGGGTGTCCATTATATTACTGCATATACCGTGCGGGGGGGTGTCCATTATATTACCGTATATACCGTGTGTGGGGGGGTCCATTATATTACCGTATATACCATGCGGGGGGGTCCATTATATTACCGTATATACCGTGCAGGGGGGGGGTCTATTATATCACCGTATATACCATGCGGGGGGGTCCATTATATTACCGTGTAGCATTTGGCCACAGGGGGCGTTATATCACTGTATAGCATGCGCTTGGGTGGGGTGGGTTATATATTATATATTGTTATATTACCGTATAGCATGCGCTTGGGTGGGGTGGGTTATCTATTATATATTATGTTATATTACTGTATAGCATCCGGGCGCAGGGGACGTTATATTACCACATAGCATGTGCTTGGGTTGGTTATATATTATATATTATGTTATATTACCGTAGAGCATGCGCTTGGGTGGGTTATATATTATGTTATATTACCGTATAGCATGCGCTTGGGTAGGTTATATATTATATTATGTTATATTACCGTATAGCATGCGCTTGGTTGGGGTGGGTTATATATTATATATTATATTACCGTATAGCATGCGCTTGGGTGGGTTATATATTATGTTATATTACCGTATAGCATGCGCTTGGGTGGGTTATATATTATATATTATATTACCGTATAGCATGCGCTTGGGTGGGTTATATATTATATATATTACCGTATAGCATGCGCTTGGGTGGGTTATATATTATATATTATATTACCGTATAGCATGCGCTTGGGTAGGTTATATATTATATTATGTTATATTACCGTATAGCATGCGCTTGGTTGGGGTGGGTTATATATTATATATTATATTACCGTATAGCATGCGCTTGGGTAGGTTATATATTATGTTATATTAGTGTATAGTAGGGCTGCAACTAACGATTATTTTCATAATCGATTAGTTGGCCGATTTTTTTCGATTAATCGGATAAAAAAAATTAAATTTTTCATTTATTTTAAATTATTTAATAAAGTAACATAGGATGTTAAAAACAAACGGCAGAATAACATTTTTTCTTGTTTTTATTTCCCCAACCTGCCCCCCAGTTATGCATATTTGAGCCCAGGCTTGCCACACTGCCCTCCCCGACATGCCACACTGCCCTGCCACACTGCCGTCCCCGACATGCCACACTGCCCTCCCCGACATGCCACACTGCCCTCCCCGACATGCCACACTGCCCTCCCCACATATGCCTTATACCCCCAGATGTCACTCCGTCCTCCCAAGGTATGCCGTATACCCCCCTGATATGCCATAGTGCCCTCATAGGATTTGCAGGATTTAGCAGGGTTAATCTTCACTGCCCCCAGGATTTAGATTCCCCTTCAGTTTGCCCCCCTTTACCTCTAACTGCACCTTAAATTAACTTTATTAAATTAACCCTCAGTCCTCAGCATTAAATTAATCCTGAAGACCCCATTAACCACAACTGCCCCTAAATTATTCCTGAAGACCCCATCAACCACAACTGCCCCTAAATTAACCCATTAACCACAACTGCCCCTAAATTAACCCTAAACACCCCATCAACCACAACTGCCCCTAAATTAACCCTAAACACCCAATCAACCTAAACTGCCCCTAAATTAACCCTAAACACCCCATCAATCACCACTGCCCCTAAATTAACCATAAACACCCCATTAACTATAACTGCCCCTAAGTTAACCCTAAATACCCCATTAACTATAACTGCCCCTAAGTTAACCCTAAACACCCCATTAACTATAACTGCCCCTAAGTTAACCCTAAACACCCCATTTACTATACCTGCCCCTAAGTTAACCCTAAACACCCCATTAACTATAACTGCCCCTAAGTTAACCCTAAACACCCCATTAACTATAACTGCCCCTAAATTAACCCCCACCTCCCCTAACTTTCAGCAGCCCAAATATTAATTTTATACTCAGATGAGTGTCACAACCATGGCGATGCTAAGGAAATGGGCGGAGCCAATCGGCCGTTTGACCCCCTTTCTTCCTCCCTGTCCCTCCCTGCAGTCACTGCCGATTGGCCCCGCCCCTTTCTTTCTGCAGCAGCGATTGCAGGGAGGGACTGGAAAAAGGAAGTGGGCGGGCCAATCGGCAGTGACTGCAGGGAGGAACTGTAAGTAGCAACTGCTGCCGTGACTCCTGTGAGTCACACTAACGGATTATAACACGAGGGGTATTTTTCAGAGCATTTGCTCTGAAAAAACCCTCATTTTATAATCGATAAAAATCGATTCAACTAATCGATAATGAAATTCGTTTCCAACGAATTTCATTATCGATTATCATCGATTAGTTGTTGCAGCCCTACTGTATAGCATGCGCTTGGTTGGGGTGGGTTATATATTATGTAATATAACTGTATAGCATGCGCTTGGGTGGGTTATATATTATATTACCATATAGCATGTGGTGGGTTATATATTATATATTATTAGGGCTGCAACTAACGATTATTTTCATAATCGATTAGTTGGCCGATTATTTTTTCGATTAATCGGGTAAAAAAAAACCAATATGCAAATTTTTCGTTTATTTTAAATAAAAACGTATAATTTACAATGGCATTTCACGATTCGCCTTCTTATTTTACTGACATAATTAAAGCTATATTTTAACAAGAACTCAAAAAATACCAAAAAAAGCTTTACTAGTAAATATTCATGTAAACTATTTTTGCCCAGTTATGCACATCTCACCCCCAGCTTGCCTCTCTGTCCCAGAAATGCATATCAGGAGGGGTATAATGCATATCAGGGGACAGAGTGGCATATAGGAGGTATAAGGGGATACCTCCTATATGCCACTCTGTCCCCTGATATGCCTTATAGCCCCCTATATGCCACTTTGTCCCCTAATATGCCACTGTGCCCCCTGATATGCCTTATAGCCCCATATATGCCACAGTGCCCCGATATGCCACTGTGCCCTCCTGATATGCCTTATAGCCCCCTATATGCCACCATGCCCCGATATGCCTTTTACCCCTATATGCCACTGAGATGCCACTGTGCCCCCTGATATGCCTTATAGCGCCTTTATGCCACTGTGCCCCCTGATATGCCTTATAGCCCCTTTATGCCACTGTCCCCCCTGATACGCCTTATAGCCCCTTTATGCCACTGTGCCCCCTGATATGTCTTATGCCCCCCCGATATAAGAAAAACTGACATCACTAAAATTGTTTTTTTATATTTATATTTATTAAATATAGACAAAAAAAAATACACAATACAATATAAATATATATAAATATATGGACAATAAATCAAATATTATAGACATAAAAAAAAACCACAAATGCACATAATTAATAGATCCCGCAAAAATTCTACCTGCCCCACCAGGGGTTAATATATCAACAGAAGAAACACAGGGCAAATGAGCATACAAATAAAGATAATACTTACCCAGTGCTGCTTACTTGTCCTGTTTTTCTTCTGTTGATATATTAACCCCTGGTGGGGCAGGTGGAAGTGGCAGCGAGATGAAGTACCGGAGGTTGCGCACATCGCCCACTTAAATCCAAATCCCCTGCAGGCGCTGCAGCGGGACCTGGATCCTCTCCGGCAGCCGGTAGGGGTCTGTGTGATGCGCGCAGACAGCCGCTTCTCCCCTCCGCTTCCGTTGGGGCTTCCATGATGGAAGCCGCACCGGAAGGTCACGTGACGCCGGGTTCAGTAATAGAAGCCCCGGCGGAAGTGGAGGGGAGAAGCGGAAGGGGAGAAGCGGAGGATGTCTGTGTGTTTTGCACAGACCCTCACCGGGTGGCAGAGAGGATCCAGGTCTCCTGCAGCTCTGCGGGGGGTCTGGATTCTACAGTTATAATCCGATCTCTATTTGAGATCGGATTATAGAAGGACGGGAGTTTTTCAGAGCGTTTGCTCTGAAAAACATAATTTTATAAATCGATAAAAATCGATTCAACTAATCGATTATGAAAATCGTTGACAACGATTTTCATAATCGATTATTATCGATTTTATCGATTCGTTGTTGCAGCCCTATATATTATGTTATATTACCGTATAGCATGCGCTTGGTTGGGGTGGGTTATATATTATGTAATATAACTGTATAGCATGCGCTTGGTTGGGGTGGGTTATATATTATGTAATATAACTGTATAGCATGCGCTTGGGTGGGTTATATATTATATTACCGTATAGCATGCGCTTGGGTGGGGTGGGTTATATATTATATATATATATTATGTTATATTACCGTATAGCATCTGTGTGTCTCAGGTTCTCGGCTGCCCGTCTCTCCTGGCGTTTTATGGCATCATCACAGTTAATAATGTTACTGTCTCAGCTTACTATTTAGTGAATTAGCCCCAATTCTTTGACTTTCTATAGTGAGCTGCCGGTTAAGACCGGTGTTTTTGTGGTTTGCAGCAGTGCAGTAAAGCAACGTTGACACAACTTTCATAGAGTAAAGGGAGAGGAGATCTAAACCCCTGAAATTCATTACAGCCAATCAGTGTCTGTTTCCCACCCCACCTAGTAACTGGTGACAAACAACCCCACGTCTGTAACTTGCTGAAATAACCTCTACCGCCTCTGCAGGGAAGCTGTTCCACTTATCCACCAACTCTACCTCCGACTGGTGTCTGCATGCCCCTCCCCTCTGCATGCCTGCTCCTTCTCTCGTTGCTTGTTTGCCCCTCTTTTCCCGCTCATACTGTCCCCTCTTTGGGGTTTATTAAAGGGAGACTTTGCGGTGGGCTTGTGGTTTTAGATCCTTGACTTTACTATTCATTATAAAGGGCTCACCTCAGTGGGAGAATTTCGACTCCTGTATAATGTATAGATAAATCGGTGACCGGCCCCTGTATAATGTATAGATAAATCAGCGAGCCGGCCCCCTGTATAATGTATAGATAAATCAGTGACCGCCCCCTGTATAATGTATAGATAAATCGGTGACCGGCCCCTGTATAATGTATAGATAAATCAGCGAGCCGGCCCCCTGTATAATGTATAGATAAATCAGTGACCGCCCCCTGTATAATGTATAGATAAATCAGCGAGCCGGCCCCCTGTATAATGTATAGATAAATCAGTGACCGGCCCCTGTATAATGTATAGCTAAATCAGTGACCGGCCCCTGTATAATGTATAGATAAATCAGTGAGCCGCCCCCTGTATAATGTATAGATAAATCAGTGACCGGCCCCCTGTATAATGTATAGATAAATCAGCGAGCCGGCCCCCTGTATAATGTATAGATAAATCAGTGACCGGCGCCCTGTATAATGTATAGATAAATCAGTGACCGGCGCCCTGTATAATGTATAGATAAATCAGTGACCGGCCCCCTGTATAATGTATAGATAAATCAGCGAGTCGGCCCCCTGTATAATGTATAGATAAATCAGTGAGTCGGCCCCCTGTATAATGTATAGATAAATCAGTGAGTCGGCCCCCTGTATAATGTATAGATAAATCAGTGACCGGCCCCTGTATAATGTATAGATAAATCAGTGACCGGCCCCCTGTATAATGTATAGATAAATCAGTGACTGGAGCCCTGTATAATGTATAGATAAATCAGTGACTGGAGCCCTGTATAATGTATAGATAAATCAGTGAGCCGGCCCCCTGTATAATGTATAGATAAATCAGTGACCGGCCCCCTGTATAATGTATAGATAAATCAGTGACCGGCCCCCTGTATAATGTATAGATAAATCAGTGACCGGCCCCCTGTATAATGTATAGATAAATCAGTGACCGGCCCCTGTATAATGTATAGATAAATCAGTGACCGGCCCCTGTATAATGTATAGATAAATCGGCGAGCCAGCCCCTGTATAATGTATAGATAAATCAATGCACCACTCCCTGTATAATGTATAGATAAATCCGCAGGCCGGCCCCTGTATAATGTATAGATAAATCAGTGACCGGCCCCTGTATAATGTATAGATAAATCAGCGTGCCGGCCCCTGTATAATGTATAGATAAATCAGTGACCGGCCCCTGTATAATGTATAGATAAATCGGTGTATAATGTATAGTTAAGCGCTCTCTCGCTCTTTGCCGCCTGTCTCTCCGCTCGGTGTCGCTCCCCCCTCTCGCTGGTGAGCACACAATGAGTTTAGCAGCTGCTGTCAGGTAATGAATGAGGATCTGGGCAGCGCATGGACTCCCCTCCTCGGTGCAGAAGCCGAGTGTCTGACCCCGGGCCCAGGAGTGGGGGGGTCGCTGTTCAGTAGCAGCTCGCTGTGAGGTGCCCCCCCTCCTCCTGTACTTGGCAAGTGGTCCCCCTCCAATCCGGCTAATAAGACCGGGCTGGATTTGGGGCAGATGCTGCTGGCCGCGCATTAACCCTCAAGCTGCCCAGTGTTGTGTGTCTGCGCATGGAGCGGCGGGGGCACCTGTGTGCACGGAGCAGAGGATGTCATTCTCTTGGTATTTGGGGCATGGGCTGTTCCTGGCTCGCTCCCCAAGTTACTTCCTGCACTGTGCGTCAACGACAAAGCCCTCCTGTGCCTGGTCAGCGACGAAGCCCCCCCGGTCCCTGGTTTGCGCTGTATTGCGTTGCATGCAGTCCCCCCAGTGAAGGACAGATGGGTGTTTTAATGCGCATCGCGCACGTCCTGCAGTTAAAGTTCTTGTACTCCTGAGACCCACTGGCCAATCCGGGAAAGTCTTGTCTGCTTGGCGCAGCCGATCTGTGGCAGGAAAGCACTCCTCTTGCGGTCAGTGGGTGCTCCTCCAGGGCTGTCCTTAGGCTTGCCCCGCCCATTACGTTCACCCCTTCGGATTGGTTTCTACCACCTGCAGGCTTATTCCTGCAGGGGGTCCGACTGTCTGCTGGTAACACATTAAACAGCCCACTGCTGACACTCACCTTTTAACCCTTTGTATGGGGGATGACCTTTTAACCCTTAACTCTTAGTCCCAGTGCTAAAAGCAGGAAGGCGGATGACAGCTGTTTTAAGGATAATAAAGCCGTTTCTTCCCCCCCCCCCCCCCCGGGTTAACTCTTTCTGGTTCTTGCCGATGGGGAATCTGTGTAAGCCGCAGTCTGCGTGCCGTCCGCGATGAAACCCTATACGTTTAATGTATACATTACTGGGATCGGGCGGCCCGCAGACGCACGGCTCATAAACGCCATTAAAGGGAACGAGCCACAGCCCCCCGGGAACGAGCCCCAGCCCCAGAGGAACGGGGTACAGCGGGTAGTTTAATAAAGCGACATCAAAAGAGAGACCACCAGATCAACAGGAAGCCCCCAATCTGTAATTTGAACAATCCATGCCTGCTCATCCTTACAGGGGTCTCTCATATGGGGGGGGGGTCAGGTGGGGTCTCACATGGGGAGGAGTCAGGTGGGGTCTCTCCCATGGGGGGGTTTCAGGTGGGGTCTGTGCCTGGTAGAAGCTCTTATGTTTTGTGTGGGCGAACCTGTGCCCTGTGTGGGGTCTCGGGCCCCTGGGGCCTGGTTTGGATAGACCTGGTCTAGTGATATGCCAAACAGGCTGGAAGCTGCGCATGGAGACGGCTCTCCTGTGCATTCAGTTTGGCTTTTAGTTTCCGTTCTTAAAAGCCCAATAATGGGGCAGATTTCTAGCCGCCTGCCCCACGCTGCCCCTGCTTCTGAGAATGAGCCACGTGGGGCGTTTAAAGGCTGGCCGGCTGTAATCGGAACTGGGGGTGTGAAGCGCATGGACTGGTGCCTGGGGGGAGGACGCTGCCTCGGCAGTGAAAGGGTTAAAGAGTCACCTGCAGCTTCTTGCAAGCTGATCTGGGGCTCAGGAAGAGAGTGTGGGGGTAGTTATTGCCCCATGGGGATGGGGGAAGATGAGGAGAGAGTGAAGTGTTCCAGAGGTGAGCTGGCTTCCTCCCGCCACAGACAGGCACAGGGGATGCCCCAACCCCCACCTGCTACCCCTGACCCCCCCATCCACAGCTGGAGCAGTTTAAGGCTCAAAGGAAGGGGGGTCAGGAGGAGACATGCAGGCAGAGGCGGCCGACAGTGTGTGTGGCGCATGTTCCTGCCTGGCAGACAGGTGGCGCCACCTCAGACTGCACTCTCCCTGTCTCACCCCCCCTGTAGCCCCGCAGTGGGAGGGGCTGACTCCACGTCATGTGCCCCATCACCTGCACCTTCCAGTAACCCGCTGCGTGTTGGTGAATACTCCACTCAGCCCCGGTGACCCCGATCGTCCCTGTTTGCAGGAAGAGGGCGTGATGAGGATAATTGGGGGGATTACGGAGATTTCAGTGTCTCCGGTTAGTATGAGTGTGCGCTGCGCAGGCATTCAGGGGTAATTATAGGGGTCACTGGCTGCAATGCTTTCTGCTCTTGTTATTATAAACCCTGGTCTCGGCCGGGAGCGAGCGCTCAGCTTCCCGTATGCACTGAGGTTTAGTGCCCCAGCCTGGGTACCACGCTTTACCCGTACTGCCGCCTGGGGTATAGAGACTCCATGGCCGGTTTGCCCCCCCCCCCCCCTCTGGCTGTGCGTGGGTCAATCTATAGCCGAGTTGCTCCCCCTCTGGCTGCGCGGGGGTTAATCTATGGCCGGATTGCCCCCTCTGGCTGCGCGGGGGTTAATCTATGGCCGGTTTGCCCCCCTCTGGCTGCCCGGGGGTTAATCTATGGCTGGGTTGCCCCCCCTCTGGCTGTGTGGGGGTTAATCTATGGCTGGGTTGCCCCCTCTGGCTGCGCGGGGGTTAATCTATGGCCGGGTTGCCCCCTTCTGGCTGTGCGGGGGTTAATCTATGGCTGGGTTGCCCCCTCTGGGTGTGCGGGGGTTAATCTATGGCCGGGTTGCCCCCTCGGGCTGCGCGGGGGTTAATCTATGGCCGGTTTGCCCCCCTCTGGCTGCACGGGGGTTAATCTATGGCCTGTTTGCCCCCTCTGGCTGCGCGGGGGTTAATCTATGGCCGGGTTGCCCCCTCTGGCTGCGTGGGGGTTAATCTATGGCCGGGTTGCCCCCTCTGGCTGCGTGGGGGTTAATCTATGGCCGGGTTGCCCCCTCGGGCTGCGCGGGGGTTAATCTATGGCCGGGTTGCCCCCTCGGGCCGTGCGGGGGTTAATCTATGGCCGGGTTGCCCCCTCGGGCCGTGCGGGGGTTAATCTATGGCCGGGTTGCCCCCTCTGGCTGTGCGGGGGTTAATGAGCGCGCTGGCTCGGGGGTAGGAATGGAGCGGAATGCGCCAAATCCCAATCCGACCTGAGGGATTTTTTTCCGATAGTGAATCTCCCGGCCAAGGACTCCAAATCCTGCCGCAGCCAAACATTAACCCCGTCACCGCCACCCCCCCACATCCCGTGGGCCATTCAATAGAACACCCTGCAGGGGGAGTGGCTGACCCTGTGGTGGGTGGGGCTTTATTATTAAAGGTCTTTAATAAAGAATTCTCGCCTAAGGGCCAATCATCAGCCTGTAAGCCCCCCCCCGCGATGGGGGTCTCTCCCTGGCACCTTTAATGCCCCCCCCAGTGACACAAGTGGCTTTATGTACCTTTATCTTTATTAACCCTTGAAGACACCGTATTAAATTATAGAGCTTATATTCAAAGGACGAGGTTTGGGTCGCCCGCCGCACCCTTTCGCTGCCTCTCATACCCTCAGATGCCAAGGACCTGGCGTGGGGGTCGGGGGTATCCAGGCACGGCTGCGAGCGGACGTCGGGGTCCGTGTCGGTTTTGCGGCAGAAATTTGTCACTAATGTCCTGAGGTGCTGCCGGGAGGGGGCAGAGACGCCGGAGGATAGCGCCCCCTTCCTCTGAGTGTGGCTGTAGGTACGTCAGTCTGTCCTGGGGGTATCGCGTGCCCCCTGTACCCGGCCGTGGCGCTGTGTGCCTCCCCTGTGCCGGCTGAGGGGCTCTCTGCGGTGTGCCCGGGGGCAGATTACTTGCCCCTTCTCTCCTGTGCCCCGCGGATGAATGTCTTGTCCCCTCTCCCCGTCCGGTCGCGCAGGTTCTGTCCGCTCTGCCGCTGCAGGAACTCTTCACATTGACGCAGCTCCCTGTGCCCTGAGTTTGGGGGTCTCCTCGGCGGGGGTCCGTGCTCCCCCGCAGCTCTCCTTATGTTCTGATGACGGTTTTTCTGTCCCGCTCTTTGCCCTGTAGGAGAGGGAAGCGTGTTTAATGTCACGTGTACAGAGACTTCACCCGTGCGTTCCACACCCTGTTACCCCAAACTCCTCTCCGGCCACTACTGCCCCGAATAAATGCACCCCAGGGGGGCCGGACGGACGGTGTGCCTATCACGCCCTAGCCGGGGCAACGGAGGAACGACGCTCGCCCCGGGGTTAGAGTGACATCACGGCAGTGACCTGGTTAAAGGGCCGGTCCCGTGTCATGTGACTTCTCCCATGAGATGTCTTATCATGGTGATGAACGCAGGACACGCGATTAACACGGACTGTATGTCATACGAGAACAACCAAACCATTTCTTCTTCATATAGCGCCCTCATATTCCATAGCGCTGTACACTTAGACCTGACAAAGAACAGCAGGGCATAATCTGACACTGGAGGCTCCGAGGGAATGGAAGGAAGTTTCACGTTACTGAGGTGGAACAGCCTCCCAGCAGAAGTGGTAGAGGGTGATCCCGTGAGGTAGGGGTATTGGGTATGGACCGGTTCAACAGACGTTTGCCGCAAGTGAAGGCTGCGTAGCACTGGGGTACGAAGCAGAAATCCGCGCCTAACTTGGGGTAGATACATGGTGCAGCCTCTGGGCACAGGCGGCAGACACTGATAAACACGGGACTGTGTGCAGGACAGGCGGACGCAGGACAGACACGCAGCCTGAAAGTTATTAAAGGGCCGAGACCCTTCCAGCAGCCGCCGACTTCCCCGGAGAGTCCTGATGATTTTCCAAGACAGGTTTGAAAGATGAGATGGAAAAGAATTGTTAATGAAGAAAAGGCCTGGGATTAAACGCAGTCTGTCAGTGGAACGGGAGACGGGGTCCCGCCGGGGTCTGGAGGGACTGCTTGGCGTGGCTCGGGTTAACTACTGTTATGGAAAAAGCAGGCTGGGAGGGGAGCGCCGGGTTCCCAGTGATCTGCCGGGAGCTCGGGCTGGGGAAAGGGTTAATGGATTGAGGGATCTAAAGCGGATCCCTCACTCCCAAACCCTGCGTGTTACAGCCATGGCAAATGATTTGGGTAAACTGGAGACATGGTCGTCGTCGCCGCGGCAACCGACGGTTAATGCGAATAAATGTAAAGTAACGCATCTGCGGCATAAACCCCCCAACGGCGGAGAACAGAATATCTGATACGGCTCTGACCCCAGCGTGCCAGGAGAGGGGCTCAGGGGTCATTATTAACGAGGACAGTGAAATAGAGCCGCAGAAGGCCGGGCTGTACAGCGAGGGGTATTAGCAGTAGAGAGAGGGAATCACTCGTGCCGTTGTACAGAGGAGTATCGTGTACAGTACTGGAGAGCGGATCTCCGGAAGGATAGAGATGTTGGAGAAAGTTCAGAGAAGGGGCGACTAAAATGCTTCATGGATTACAGGATAAACCTTACCAGGACAGGTTATATACATACATATATATACACTGCTATATACATATATATATATATATATATATACACACACTGTGCTATATACATACATATATACACTGCTATATACATACATATATATATATATATACACACACTGTGCTATATACATACATATATACACTGCTATATACATACATATATATATATATATACACACACTGTGCTATATACATACATATATACACTGCTATATACATACACATATATATATATATACACACACTGTGCTATATACATACATATATA